>JACEFO010002024.1:0-210510 GCA_015342445.1 Digitaria exilis | reverse complement strand
CAGAACCCCACAGGGGCATGACTCCATTTGGGTAATTGTGGATTGCCTTACCAAGACCACACATTTTATCCCGGTCAATACCATTTATACCGCTAAGAAGTACGCGGAGATTTATTTGGAACGGATCGTTTGTCTACATGGGGTACCCAAGACGATAATTTCAGATCGTGGTGCTCCGTTCGTAGCACGCTTTTGGGAACAATTGCAATTATCCTTAGGCACAAAACTGATCCGTAGTTCAGCATATCACCCTCAGACCGATGGGCAGACGGAAAGAGTAAATCAAATACTTGAGGATATGCTTCGAGCTTGTGTTATTCATTATGGGAAGAATTGGGAGAAGTGTTTATCTCTGGCCGAATTCTCCTATAACAACAGCTACCAGGCGAGTCTTAAAATGGCACCTTTCGAAGCCTTATATGGTAGAAGATGTCGGACCCCGTTGTGTTGGTCCCAGGCAGGCGAGAGGTATACCTATGGCCCTGACCTTGTAAAGGAAGCAGAAGAGAAGGTTAGGATCGTTCGTGAAAATTTGAGAATCGCCCAGTCACGACAAAAGAGTTACTTTGATCAACGGCGGAAGCCACTTTAGTTTGAAGTTGGTGATCATGTGTATCTCAAGGTCTCCCCGACCAAGGGTGTGCAAAGATTTGGATTAAAAGGAAAGCTTGCACCTCGTTATATCGGCCCATATGAAATTACTCAACAATGTGGACCGGTAGCCTACCGTGTGAAGCTTCCCGAGAAGCTCTCAGCCGTACACGATGTATTCCATGTTTCTCAACTCAAGAGATGTCTTCGTGTTCCGACCGAAGTTGTTGAACAAGAGGAACTCTCGGTTGAATCGGATCTCTCTTATGATGAGCATCCCGTTAAGATCCTCGACGAGAAAGAGAGACAAACACGAAGGAAAGGAGTTAAAATGTACAAAATTCAGTGGAGTCATCACTCCGAGGAGGAAGCCACGTGGGAAACCGAGGACTATCTTAAGAAGAACTTCCCCGACGTCCTGTCGTAAGCCAAGGTACTTTTCCCGCCTTATTCCTAAGTTTAATCGAATCTCGGGACGAGATTCCTTTTAAGGGGGGTAGGCTGTGACATCTCTGATGTCAAAATATTTATTAGTGCACTTAAAACCAATGCAAAAAGGGAATTATGGGTTGAAACTCAAAAATCCATCAAAAATTCAAATTTAAATTCAAAAACAAAGGTGGTTTGACACCCAACTGAAAACTCAAGATTTTTGTACTAAACTTGAAAATCTCCAAAAATAAAAGTTGTTTGTCATGACAAATAAGGCCTAGTCACTGTTTGTAACGTTTGAAAATTTTGCAGTTTAGTCCCTCAAAAACTCGAAATACAGTTCTGGGCACCTTTTTGAAATTGGGTTGTTTGAGGTCGAAAAATTTGAAATTTCAGGTTCACCCCAAAAAGAAAGATGTGTCCCATCTCCCAAAATCCAACTTTTATTTTCACACTTTTTCAAGTTCAGTTCAAATTTTTGGAGAAAATTCAAATGTAGCAGTGGAGCTCCCCGGGGCTGCCAGCTCGGCCCTGGCGCCCTCTGCGCCTGGCCGGAGCTCGGCCGCCACGTGGCTGGCAAGCGGCGGAGGCCGCGCCGAGCTGGCCGAGCCGTGGTGTCGGGTGGCCGTTGTCCTCACGTGCTTGTCCGACTCCTTCCCGCACCGTCACATCGTCGTCGACGCGCTGCCTCGCCTCGCGCCGCGGAGCGCCATCATGGCGGTCGGGCGTCGCCATGGCCGCGCGCTCGCGCGCGCGTCGCGCAGTGCCTCCCCGCGGAAGATTTCGTCCCGCTCCGCGCCAAGAAGCCCTGTAGAACATCACCACTGCCCCACGTGACGATCTCCCTCGCCCAATCGAGTCGTTCGCGCTCTGCCCGAGCTCCCACGCCATCAATGGCGACTTGACGGCCCGTGCACGCGCTCACACACCCCCGAGGCCGCTCAGTGCCCCTAGCGCACTCCAAACCCTTCACTGAGCACCGCACACTCTTCCCCCTCAGTCCACACATAGCCATTTCCCTCTCACCGTGCTCGCTCCGTCGTCTTCCACCTCGGGACGCTTTGAGCCGAGCTCGAGCTTCCCCGCCGCAACCTCGAATCGACCGCGAATCCCTCCACCCCTTTCCAATTCCCCGCGCGTGCAGCTCGCTCACTCACCCCGCTAGCTGCTCGAGCAATCCCCAGCTCGAATCGAGCCACACTCGCCGCGAATCGAAGCTTTTCCCCATCGCTCGGCCGTTAACACCGCAACCACCCCCTCCACGTCGAGCCCTATACCCCGGCCATCCCCGTCGCAGAAGAACCCCACGACGAGCTCCACCATCGTCCCGTGAAGCTCACGAGCCTTTCCGTGCACCGCCTCGACCATTGTAGACCGCCAGCGACATCGCCGGAGCTAACCGCGCCGCCGCTCAACGTCGACGAGCCGCGCCGCTTCATCTCCGACCGCGAGCCCTACCTCAACCGACTCGCGGTGAGCTCCTCTCCATTTCCCCCAACATCCCCCGAGCCAGTTCGCCGTCGTTTCGCCGGCGTAACAACGCCGACGAGCCCAAGGACTCGTTCGCGTTCCCCTTTTAGTTCTAGGGTCCTCTGCGCAAAAGTCAGGGACTTGTTCGTAAGGTTTTGAAAGTTCTAGGGTTTCTCGCGTAAAAAGATTCTTAACCCTAGATCTAATTTTTCCTAAATCTTGTAAAATCCGTTAAAAATCGGACAAAAATAAGAAAATTGCACAAAAATACTCCCTGGATTCGTGAGGTTGTAAACTCCAATCTCCTTTAAGCATGTATATACTTTTGGTGTACCATTTTTGAATTAAAATTCAAACTGTAAAATTTGAAACTTGTGCACCATTTCAAATCCAGAGCTCCGCTAAGGTTGATCTTTGGATATGTTGTTTGTAGTGACTTTGGGCACCTTGTGTCCAAAGGGGACCTAAAAATATGAAGTATAGCTTCAGTTATGAATTAAAATGTGTTTCCTGTCTTTTTGTAGTCCAGAAATTATTAAAAATAATCCATGCAGTGAAAAATCACCATTTTTCTCCAGAGGACTAAAAACTTGTTAGCACACCTGTTAAAAATGAAAAACGTAATTTTTGCTCTGCTTAGACTAGCAAATAAATAGATATGTGTTTTTGGATAAAAATTTATTGAGGACTGTCCAAGGGTTATTTTGAGCCACCACTTGGACAGAGCCCTCCTTGCACTTATGACTAGCTTTGGTAGGAAAATTTCCTGATTTGGATGAGTTTTCAATTTTATATGAATTTATTTCATTTCTGCAGGCAGCAGTTTGATATATTTTTAATAAATTATATGTAGCTCAGATCTAGCTAAATTTTGGAGTGAGCTTAGCTCTTATACTCTAGTAGCTGTCATAAAGTTTATAGGTAAAAATGATGAACAGAAATGGAGAAACAAAAATGAGAAGTAATCTAGGTGGAAATTGATTTATATAAAAGAATAAACCTTTTTGTTAGTTAGTTAGAATAAAATAAAGGAAATATGAAATTCCAGAACAGCACCCTAATTTGTGAGTAATAAATAGAATTCTTTTATATATGTACACAATCACCATCGAAGTCGAATAAAATTTTTCCACACCTCTACTCTGTTTTTGTGAAGAAAATAGTAGTACTTAAGCATGTCTAGGTGAATATGGCCTTCAAGGCCTTAATCTTAGGATCAATAGGCAGCCACCTTAAGTTATGCATCTCATGTAGAAGGCGCTATTCCGGACGGCAACTACCACCTCATCCCCGCTGACGAGGAAGGAATCCCGGAGGAAGGTGCCAGCGAAGGATCGACCAACCCGGAGGCTAACCCCCAGCTAGAGCAAGAAGGCAAGCCCCGGAGCATAACCTAACCTTTACCAATTATGCATTTATGAATTCCCTATGCTTGTGCATTTACGTTTCAAGGAGTTGATTGAATACCTTAGCTGCACATTTTTCCTAGTACCTATGTCTTGCAACACTAGTATGAAAGGATCGATAGGGCATTGCTTTAGGTCCGTTACAAGTCGAGTGATCTCCTGTCACTCGCGAGACATAGGACATAGGAATTGCTTGTCTTTACTTATGTTGGAATCATAAGGGTTGACGGGCGGGATGATAGATGTAGATCTCCCGTCCGTGTATGACAATTGATTTAAGGTCGAAATGTGTGGTTGAGTGTGTCAAGTTTTTGAACATACCACATGCATGCCGATATATGGGAGTCGGTAAGCCCGGTACCAGATTGAAGCAGCTAGGGCCGATAGCCATCTCTCCTTGGAAAATTTGTTTTCCCCTGCCGTACACTTGTGGATATATGCGTGAGACTGTGAGTGAAGCAGTAAACCTTTATCCTAAGGAAATGGACCCGATTCCGAATTGTGGATCGATGGGAAAGGTTGGGAAGTGCTTGTACCTTTTATAGCAAGCATTATCCGTGTGTGTTGGGTTTCCCCTGGCCAGGTAGCAAAATTCGGTTCGAACTGTCCGCTTCTCGTGGTTAATGAGACTGCTTGACCGCCTTGCTACATTGAGTAACAAGTGGAACTTGAGATTGATGAACTTGTTCTATGAAATAAATTGTATTGCACCACTTGTATGCTTAGAGAGGATGCAAATCTAGAATGGTTAAATCTAATAGAATATGATGCTAAAACATGAAAGCAAGGACCTACTCTTAGTTGCTTTTTGGCAAACAAACCCACCAGCCAAAAGCCTCTCATGTCTAGATGTCGGTGATGTAGTTTTCACCCGACGGGTAAGCCTTGCTGAGTATTAGTATACTCAGCCTTGCTTGTGGCATTGATTTACAGGTACATTATTGGATGTGGCAGTCGATGCTTTGACTTGGCCTACCCAGGTTCTCCCTGGATGGCACATCGAGTGGGTTCCGTCCTCTGCCGAGGAACGGGAGGAGTAGCACCGTGGCAGGCTTCAGCATGGTGTTATTTGTATCGTCGTTAGATTATCTTCCGCTGCAATGAACCTTTTAAATTCTGCTGCACGACTTTGATACTCTGATTTAAATTTCGAACTTGGTTTGTAATAACTTTGAGATACTATTTGTGTATGTTAAATTTGTGGAATGTTGTAATCTCTGGAACTCACCTTCGTGTGGGCGTGCTGTTGTTTCGATCGAGAAAAGTACGTGGTTAATCGGGTTTAATCCGACGGCGCTCCAGCTTATTTCGGATTAAGTGCCTGACTACTCGGGTAGTGGTCCCGGGGTACTTAACTTGCAATAATTTCGGAGTGGTTCGCCACAGGCTCGTGGGGCAAACCCGATGGTTGTGCCGAGCCCCCGAGCCCTCGAGCCATTAGGCTTCGCTGCGAGGCGCACAGGACAGACCCGATGGTTGTGCCGAGCTCCTGAGCTCTCGAGCCTTTAGGCTTGGCTGCGAGGCGCGCAAGGCCAACCCGATGGTTGTGCCGAGCCCCCGAGCCCTCAAGCCTTTACGTGTAGTTTCCCTCACCATGGTTGGGCACAACCCCGCACCCAGCCGTCGACCCCCTGCAGAAAGATAGACCCAAAACATAGTTAGTTTCTCCACCCTGAGGTGCGTTGTTAGCAATGCTTCTGCACACTATTGACTCGATTCATTTTGAGGGGGTCCCCCGGCCTGGCCTTACGCGTTTGGGTATGTTGGCAGGGTCGGCCGTTTGGCTCGGCAACCGTGCGATCCATAGCCGCGGGGGCGTAGGCCGTCGCAACGTGGCTGCGCCAAACGTCCCTGCCTACCCCTTTTAGCGGCACCAGGGCTTCCTCAGAATCGCAGGGTTTATAGCAGGCTCAAACGAAAAGAAAAAACGGTAACGATCTAAATCGACAAAGATGAAAATGTAGAGAGAATCTGGCCGGTTGGAAGCCAGGGGGAGGGCTTTCGTGCCCTCCCCCATGTCGGGTCTTCTGTCGTGCGACGGGGGGTTGATACAACGCTGTAAGCTTGCGGCTGGCGTGGTGACGTGTCACGACCAGGGACTCACGGTTACTGTAGCTTCGAAAGTTTAGAGTTGGCGATAGCGCCCCTGGAGACATGGGTCCAGTGGTTGGATGGCAGCCTCTGTCTCCGAGGCAGTATCGCCGAATGGTTCGCCCATGATGGAACCACTTTTAAGTTGTGCGGCTCCTCCTTCCGCCGGCGATGTGGTACTAAAAATGGGTGCTTCCTGCCGTCGAAGGCTTCCCATAAAAGGAAAGGGCACTGGACTGTGCTTAACTCCGCCCCAATTTCGGCTTCGGCCTGTTGGGCCTTTTTCTTACGAGGGTCCTTGTCGAACCTCTCGTGCTGGGAAAGGTGTATACTTGCAGCCGACCCTACCGTGGGGTCGGGTGCATTGGGGTCGTATCCACTCCCCCCCTCCGCGGGTGGTCATGGATAAAAACGCGGCAACTGTTCAATGTTCCAGGCATTGGATAGGTGGGTTCTATCTGGCATTGCTAGCTTATAAGATCCTGGGCGTAGGACCCGTACTACGGTGTAGGGGCCCTCCCAAGGAGGTGAGAGCTTAGTGAAGCCGCGACGATCCTGGGCTATTCTCAAGACCAGATCACCCTTCCTGGAACGCGTGGCCTCGCACCCGTTGTGCGTGGTAGCGCCTCAGGCCTTGCTAGTACTTGGACGAATGCGCCACCGCCACCTCCCAGGCTTCCTCTAATTGGTCTGCAGCATCCTCGAGGTTGGCCGCATTTGTTTCCCCGTCAAAGGCCTGGACCCTTGGGGAGCCATAGTCTATGTCCGTTGAGAGGATCGCCTCGGAACCATAGACCATGTAGAATGGGGAGAAGCTCGTGCCGCGGGTCGGAGTCGTCCGTAGACTCCACAGGACAGAGGGCAGCTCGTCTACCCACTTAGCGCCGAGCTTGTGAATTCGCTTGACCAATCGGTTGAAAATTCGTGGCTTCAACCCTTGCATGATCATGCCGTTGGCACGCTCAACCTGCCCATTTGTGCGCGGATGAGCGACTGCTGCCCATGCCACCTCGATCCCATAGTTGTTGCAGAAATGGGTGAACTTCTTCCCTGTGAACTGAGTCCCATTATCGGTGACAATGGTGTTTGGAACACCGAACCGGCACAGGATGTCACGAAAAAAGCGGACCGCTTGCTCCGATGTGATCTCCATTAGAGGGCGTGCCTCGATCCACTTTGTAAACTTGTCCACGGCGACAAACATGTGGGTGTAGCCTCCGGGCAGTCTTGGCAATGGCCCGACCATGTCCAACCCCCAAACTGCGAATGGCCAGGTGATGGGTATGGTCTGAAGCGCCTCGGCTGGCAAATGTGTTTTTTCAGCGTAGAATTGGCAGCCTTCGCAAATTCACCCGATTCGCTCGGCGTCTGCGACGGCCGTGGGCCAGTAAAACCCTTGCCTGAAGGCTGATCCTACCAATGATCGGGGCGCCGCATGGTGGCCACACACTCCCCCGTGTATGTCCTTCAGCAGCGACCTTCAAACTGTGTTTAAAATACAGCATTGGAGGACACCATTGTGGCCCCGGCGGTTCAGGTTACCTTCGATTATCCTGTAGGACTTGGCCCTTCGGATGAGGCGCCGGGCCTCCATTCGTCCGGCAGGAAGGGCTCCATCGACGAGCCAGCTTAAGAATGGGGTGCGCCAATCTTCCTCTGGCTCGGGTGGGTCTTCCAAGGGTTGTTCCTCCTCGAGGTCCGGCCCTTCATCGGGGTCGGATGCGATGGCCGCTACTACCCTTGTTGGGTCGAGAGTTCCATCGGGTCCGAGCAACTGCTTCGGACCCGACCCAAAGGAAGGTGCTTCATTGTTGAAATTCACCGACGGCTGATGTTGGTCATCTGCGAATACTCCAGATGGGACTGGCTGTCGCCAGGATGCAAGCTTGGCTAGCTCATCAGCCGCCTTGTTGTACTCCCGTCAAAGGTGGACGAATCCCAAGCCCTTGAACTTCTTCTGCGCTCTGCGCGCAGCCTTGCAATAAACCGTCAGCTTTGGATTGTGGCACTTGGCATCGCCGTTGACCTGATCTACCACCAGCTTAGAGTCACCACAAGCCTCCAGCCTTTGGATGCCGAGCTCCTTGGCGATCCGCAGGCCGGCGAGCAGAGCTTCGTACTCTACCATGTTGTTTGACGCCGGGAAGTGTAGCCGTATGGCGTAACGCATCATCACCCCCATAGGGGAAATGAAAACGACCCCGACCCCTGACCCGGTTCGGTTCTGAGCTCCATCGAAGTGGAGGACCGAAAACTCGAGGTCAGCCGGGGCCGGGGGAAGCTGGGTTTCCGTCCACTCAGCAAAAAAATCCGCGAGAACCTAGGATTTGATTGTTGATCTTGGCGCGTAGGAGATGTCGTAGCCCATAAGCTCGAGGGACCACTTGGCAATCCTCCCTGTCGCTTCCCTGTTGTTGACCACCTCTCCTAGCGCATGCTCAGTCACGATGGTGACATGATGGGCGTCGAAGTAATGTCTGAGCTTACGCTTGGCGATGAGGATGGCGTAGATCATCTTCTGAATGTGAAGGTAACGTGTCTTCGACTCAGTCAACACCTCGCTGATGTACTAGATTGGGTGCTGGACCTTCAAGGCATGTCCTTCCTCTTCGCGCTCTACCATGAGGACGGCGCTCACCACCTGTGTGGTTGCCGATACGTACAAGAGCAAACGCTCCCCCTCGCGTGGAGATACCAGGACAGGTGGTTTGGTGAGCAGGTGCTTGAGCTGGTCCAACGCCTGCTGGGCCTCCGTGGTCCATTCGAAGCGACCCGTCCTCTTCAAAAGCTTGTAGAGGGGAAGCCCTTGCTCACCCAAACGTGCCACGAAGCGTCCCAGCGCCGCAAGGCAGCCTGTCAGCTTCTGAACGTCCTTGACGGAGTCGATCGGCCCCGTGTCGGCGATGGCTGCTATCTTCTGGGTTCACCTTGATGCCTCTGGCGGAGACAACGAATCCCAGGAGGAGGCCTTTCGAAACTCCGAATACACACTTCTCTGGGTTAAGCTTGACGCGGTTCACCCGCAAGCGATCAAACGTGGCTTCCAAGTCTTGGACTAGGTCGTCGGCTTGCTTGGACTTGACTACGATGTCATCCACATAGACCTCAACGGTTCGCCCGACGAGGTCCCCTAAGCACTGGTTCATACAGCGCTGAAATGTTGCGCCCGCGTTTTTAGCCCGAAGGCCATCGTGGTGTAACAAAATACGCCACACGGGGTCACGAAGGAAGTAGCCAACTGGTTCGATTCCTTGAGTGCAATCTGGTGGTAACCATAATAGGCATCAAGAAAACACAGGGCTTCGCACCCTACCGTGGAGTCTACGACCTGATCGATGAGAGGGAGGGGATAGGGTAACTTTTCGCAAGGTTTATTGAGACTAGTGTAATCGACACACATTCTCCATTTCCCATTCTTTTTCTCGACCAGTATAGGATTTGCTAACCACTCTGGGTAGCGAACCTCCCTAATGAACCCTGCATCTAGTAACTTAGCTACTTCTTCAATGATGATCTTTCGATTGAACTCGTTGCAGCGTCTTGTGGGCTGCCTGACAGGCTTCGCGCCTTTGCGGATGTCTAGGGAATGCTCGGCGACTTCCCAGCATGTCTACGGGAACCCAAGCGAACATGCCGATGTTCGCCCGGAGGCAGTCGACGAGCGCGCTTTCCTATTTCTCCGTAAGGCCAGAGGAAATGATGACCGTCTTGCTCCCAAACCCTTGGGGATTGAGGAGCACCTTCTTGGTGTCGCTTGATGGTTGGAACTGCCTCTCAGCTTCCGGCTCGAGCATTGCCTTCTTGCTTGCGGGGTCGTCTTCATACTGGGCGTCACGCGCTTCTTGGCCCCCTGGGATAGAAACCATTGCCGCCATGACGTCGATCACTCCTTGAGAGACAGCAAGTTCCTTAGAGGCCTCCACGGCCGCCCTGGCCTTGGCGAGCTGGCGAGACGCAACGAGGGCTGCTGCAAGAGCGCAGCTCTCCTTTTCGCACTCGTACGCCACCTACGGGGATGTGCCTACGAGGATGACCCTATTAGGTCCCGGCATCTTGAGCTTGAGATAGACGTAGTTTGGGACGGCCATGAACTTTGCATAGCATGGCCTTCCCAGGATGGCATGGTAGGAGCCGTCGAAGTCCACCACCTCGAAGCAGAGTGTCTCGGTACGGAAGTTCTCCGGATCTCCGAATGTGACTGGGAGGGTGATCTGCCCCAACGGGACGGCCTCCTTCCCCGGGACTACCCCGTATAAAGGAGCCCGCTCGGGCCGCACATGGGATCGTGGGACACCCAGTGCGTCGAGCGTACTTGCGTATAGGATGTTGAGGCTGCTTCCTCCGTCCATCAACACCTTGGAGACGCGCTTCCTTCCGATTATCGGGGCCACCACCAGTGGAAGCTTTCCCGGATGCGGGACGTACCTTGGGTGGTCTGAGCAGTCGAAGGTGATCGCAGCCTCGGACCACCGTAGGAACTCCTGGTTGGTGGGATGAACCGCGAACACATCACGCTCCATCAGCTTGGTACGCCACTTCGATGCCTGTGCTTCTGGGCCATCGAAGATCATGAGGCACTCGTCGGGTTCAGGGAACGAGTCGGTCGCCGTCCCCTTCCCTTGTGGTTGGGTAGTCGGGCTGACCCATCTAGCCTGCCCATGAGGAATTTCCTCATGAGCCCACACTCGCGGTATTTGTGCTTGACAGGGGTCGCGTGGTTTGGGCACGGGCCCTCGAGCAGCTGCTCGAAGTAATCAGGGGTCTGACCCTCGTTGGATCATCGTCCCTGGGGTCGGTCGTCTCGTCTCTGACCCTGGGGTGCTCTACCTTGGGGTTGGGACGGCTTTGGGTCTGCCATAGCGACAAACTCGACCCTTATTTCTCTTCTCTTCTTCTTCTTCTTCTCATGATGGTCGGACAGCCCTGCCTCGTCCGCTGTTTCTTCGCGCTTCTTTTTTCCGCCATCCTCGGGGAAATGCGCCAGAACGGCCTCCTCTCCCTGTGCTTCTTCGGCAGCCATGTCAAGGACTTCCTTGATCGTCCTCGGGCACTCCCTGCTGATCCGGTTGACCAAGGGTCGGTTCTTGGTACCTCCCATCAATGCGGTAATAGCGTCCGCATCGGTGGCGTCGGGAAGGTTGTTGTACTGCCGGGAGAACCATCGTAGGTACTCACGCAGGGTTTCCCCATGCCTCTGCTTGCACCTCTTGAGGTCCCAGACCTTGCCTGGGCGCGCGCAGGTGCCCTGAAAGTTCCCGACGAAGATACTCCTCAGGTCCGCCCAATTGCGGATCTTTCCATTTGGCAATCGCTCGAGCCACGCTCGGGCGGGCTCCACCAAGTATAAGGGGAGGCTGCGAATGATGATTTTGTCATCGAAAGCTCCCCCAGCCCGGCACGCAAGCCAGATCGAAGGATCTGTCTCCCCGTCGTACTTGCTGAAGTTCGTGGGGAGACGGAACCACGGGGGAATTGCCACAGTACGAATCTTGTGGGAAAAGGCGGCTGGGCCGGGGCAATCAGAGTCAAAGTTCAAATCCAGTCTTCCTCTGCCTCGACATGCACCTCGCGCCGTCGGTGCCTGATGCATGGGACACGATCCCGGCGTCGAGCCTCAATGGTGTGTCGCACGTCGCGATCTGGACCCAGTCGGTCTTGGATCTTGGCGGCATCAGGGTTCAGGACGTCTCGTCGTGAGCCTTCAGCAAGTTTCCTTCGGTCGACGGGACTGGGAGATCGCGAGTTCCCGGCCCCGCCCCCGGAGATCCGTCTTCTTCCCGCGGAGCTCGCCGCCTGTCGCACCGCAGCGTGCTCAAGGAGCAACTTCAACCCATTCTGGATTCGACGCTCCTCCAGGGTAGACGGCTGGGGTAACTGCCGACTGAGCAGCGTCACCGCGGCGATGCACTAGCTCGCCCGATCGAAGAGAGGATAGCCATCGGCGTTAGTCTCGATCCTCTTGTCCCTAATTTCTCCCCCTCGTCATACCACAATTGCACTTTAGGTGATGTAATGCTTCAAGCATGATCTATTAAAAAATTTTATTAAATTAAATTATACTGCTAGTATATCTAATATGATATGAATTCATATATTATTGTACTGTTCGGTGTACAATCATGCGCTAGGTAGAATAAATTTCAAGTTCCAGGGCCTATGTATTCAGTACATAGTTGAGCAATATACCAGTTCATCGCCAGATTGAATCCTTCAAGATCAATTAATTGGCGTGTATATTACTAATTTTACATGCATCTTGAAAATTCAATTTACACTATACCTTCATGGTAGAAATGCACAATAACCTTCACGGTTACTTGAGGTTGTGGAAAAATTATTTCAAATGATTATTTAATAGGCAATATAAAGCAATTATTTACAATATTCAGAGTGTGCCGGCGGGTGGTACACGGGGTACCTCACGCCGGCGAGTGTCGATCACAGAACACGCATGCCCTGGTGGAGAATGGTTCAAGAGACGCAAGACAGAAGGTTTATACTGGTTCGGGAGTTATCCCTACGTCCAGTGAAACGGGAAACAAACTGTATTGGTCTCTTGGCGGCGAGTTACAACGAAGGCCGGTTCAAGCCTTGTGTGGGTGTAGTGTGCGTGTAGGGGACTAAGTGCTCTAGAGATCGGGAGTCCAAAGAATCGGATCCCCTCGCAGGGGGAATGTCCTCCCCTTTTATAGTGCAAGGAGAGGACGGCTTTACAACATCGTTTTACCTAATTACCCTCGTGGGTCTGACGCTTCCGACGGTTACGCGTTGTCGGCCTAGTGCGCTGCCGACGACCCTTTCCTCGGCTGCCACGTGTCCTTCACCTTCCCTTCGGCTGCTTCGCAGTAGCTTCCTTCTTGGCCGCTAGCGCAGCGGCACGCATGCAGCTACCTTTTCCCAATCGCAGTGCTGCAGATCAGCTTTATCAGATGGCAGGCGGGCAGGTGATGTCGGGCGTCGGTCGGGAGAAGGCGGTGGCCGCACACCTTCTCCTTCTCAAGCCAGGTTTGACTTAGGAGAGTCTTCGGGACTCCCCCTCTCCTTTCTACTGCGCATATTTAAAGGTAGTCAGGACCCCGTGTGAGGGTCTGCCCAACTGCCTCGAATGCCCGACTCCCGCCCCTCCCTGATCGACCGGAGGGTCGGGGGTCGGGCGAGACGGACTTGTCTGACTCCCTACTCCCCTGAGCCCTCGGCGGGTCGGGCGTGAGGGAGTTCTCCGACCGATCGAGACTGACGCTGCTTCCCTTCGTTTCCAGGGCCCAACTTTGTCCATGCGCCGTTAACCAGCACCCTGACAGTGGGCCCCCTATTCCATGACCCCCACAGTATGTAATTCTTTAATTATTCGATAAGATTAAACTGATTACTACAGGTAAAAATTGCTACAAGCATTTGGACAAAAGGTAAGGTGAGAAAACCCTATGCAGAGGTAAGAAACATCAATTTGTTGAATTTGCTTTTCTAATCTGGGAAAGATTCTTAAATTAATGCTAAACTTCATGTTTAAAGAAAAAGATAAGTACTTACTCTTCATGAGTAAAACCAAATTCTTCATGAATAACTAATAATGCAATTTATGTAGAATATTCTATTAATTCATGGTTATGGGTTGAGCATGAAATTTCGTTGCTCCCCCTGATCCTAGCATCACTTCTGGAATGTACTTTATTTTTCTTCCACTTCTATGGCTTATGTAACTTCTGGTAGCATAGATATTTTTTATTGAACTTAGCACAATTCTTCATAAATTGCAAAATTGTCTACAAGACAAACAATATGTACAATTCTTCATGAATTGCAAAACTGTCTACAAGACAAAAAATATGTTTCTTGTAGAAGACATATTAATTAATATATTTTAAAGACTTTAATTAATTAATATATTTTAAAGACTTTACTGCTAGTAAATCATAATGCCATATTGAAAGATAAAAATGTTCAGGTTTTATAAGAAAAAATAACTTTCAGACTTATATAGCATCTCTTCTAGAGATTATATAGTATCAGGCTTAAACCAATAGTATATTTCTTCAAGAAATAATAGATTTTATGTCGTATTCTACATTATTCATGCAATTTCTACAAGCACACTTCATGTGTTTTAGTGCATGAAACAGGTGCAAAATTAATCAAGATTAATCTATCCAATAGATTTATTTTATATAATTTCTCAGAATTTTTTCAAGCAAAAACAAATATTTACCCATTCACACAATTGTCCGGAAAACATTCAAATATGACACTCTCAGTGGTATTATGCCTAAGGTTCTTCAAGATTGAGAGAGGTCATAAACCATAATCATTTTTATGGTTCAAGATAATTTTCTAGCCACTTCATATATTAATGGTTTAATTTTCAGAATTATGTAACCATTAAACATGCTAAAAAAAATATGAGGCTCAAAAGGGGTTTCAATAGAGAGCTCATATACCTAAAATCATGTTTCCACGATTAAAGGCATTATATTACCGTATTTATGTATGTTATATTAAATAACATAAAACAGTAAATTTACAGGTAAAAGAAATCTTAATCTGCTGGAAAAAAAAATCAGCCATCCCGAGATCTTTTCTGCTAAAAAATATCCAAAACTCTTAATTTCATAAAATGAAAAGTTTATCCGTAAAAGTCCAGCTACACTCAAAATTTATTTTCTAAGATTGCTTGCATGCAACGAACTAAATGATATGCGCATGCAGGTACACTCATTACATCGAGCATAGGCAGATACAAGAGACCAGCTAACAGGTTCTGCTCTAACGTGCGTGGAATTCAGTTCAGCCATTCCAACGACGAGCTCACTTCAAGGAGGATACGTGCACGATGTAGCAGTTGTCATCTGGAGCTTCCGGCCAGGAAGGATTCTGTGACAATGAGTATAGGATTCGGCCTCTGCTGCGGGCTGGGGTTGAACTCGATCTCGAGTGCAGGTGGGACATGGATTTTTCCTCGACGTGTGGTGCTATGCTGCATACGTGCAGGCACTGTGTAGTTGGGTGGATTTGCAAACAATTGCTTGGGGCAGGTCAGCAGCAAGGGTGCTGACGTGCGGCTGTGAACTTCAAGTTCATCGGTCATATGCAATGACGTGGATTTCATCGAAATCGTGGATGCTGCCGTCGGCGTGCAAGCCGGTGCTATGTACGGCTACGGTTGGCTGCTAGCCTTTGTTATGGCAACGTGTACGCTGATACGTTTGCTTTCTGGACTTCATGCCTTCCGATATTGTTTAGGTCTAGATTTGCAATATCTCACCTATGGTGACCTGTGCGTTCAAAAGCTGGCACCGTATTCGTATTGTCCATAACCATCGCGTGGATTGGAATAATAATAATGAGGCATCCTTTTGGATCGTGATAGCTTCTCTATCTCTATCTTTACTATTAAAAAGATGAGAGTCGCCTCCGCTGCCATCGTGAAGCCGTCTCCGTGGTGAAGCCGTCGCTCCGTGGACTCTTCCTGCGACACCTCCCGGCGACCTGTTTTTCCGCTCGCAGTCACCGTCCGCTTGGCGCTTGCATCCTGAAAAAATAGATCTCACTTGACCTTCCCCCATACCGTCTGCCTGCATCAACGGCGTCGCCGCCTCCCGTCCCGCGCCGACCACCAGCCGACTGCTCCACCTTCGGATGCGTTGCAGCAGTTCCCTGAGAGGGCACTTGTCGTGCACAGGAAGCAGGGAGTTGGCAGTACGTTTTCATTACTAGACAGCTGCTTCTGTGAGTGTGTTTGTTACGCGTGTGTGGGCCTGCGTGCCAGGGTGGCGGCCTGGGTGTATAAACCAGAGCCTTGTATCGTAAGACATCAGTTTCGAACTCATTACCAATCAATAGATTGAACACGGGGTTCCGGGGTTCGTCGCCCCTCCCCAGCCTATCTCTGCTTGCTGTGTGATCTCACGCTGGCGATCTATCGTCGACGGCCACGGGGCACTACAGCTGGTATCAGATTCGGTGGTCCTACGGCAATTCCGGCGGCGCAGCAGTAAAACACGGGGCGGAGTGGATTTGATCCCAGGTATTCCGTCGGCATTGATCTTACAAACGACTTGGGTTGGTCGAGTAGGGTTTGATCAGTGCCTTGCTGGTCGAATCACCTCCTATAATTCCCAGTCACGTGAGATCGGTTTGTGGGGGATCAATCACGGCGCCTCCGAAACCTTCGGCGCAGACCCAGTTCGTGCTTTCTGCAATGGAAGACCAAGCCAAGCGAGATGCGGAGCACTGGGATCAGGTGGAGGAGAACTTCGATTCGCTGTTCGCACAAGTGGAGTCCCTTCACAAAAATCAGCAGAGATTGGAGGTGATAGAGCTAGAGTGCCCGATCTTTCGGTGAGTGGAGATAAATTCGATTTGTGGAAGTAGACCCTCACGATCCGACTACGACGAGCGAACCCGAAGCGCCAATGCAATCGCTGAACCAACTCCCTGTGGTTACCGATCCTGTGGAAACAAAATCAGCCTGATCACGAAGATCAATTCCTGTATGCAATCGAAGAACGAACAAGAATGAGAGGCGAGCAATCTATAAATCACTCGAAGGTGGGGTTCTGATTCACGAGGACAGCACGTATTTGTGCGTGTTCGAGAGTAGCTAAAGCTAGATGTAAAACAAAACCCAAGTCTGAAAATAAAAGAGGGGTCTATCTAAATAGAGTGCGCAGCCCCTGGCGGCTAGAAGGGCGGCGTGCTACAGTACCCGTGAACAGCGCGTGTTCGTGGGTACTGTAGCGCGCGTGAACAGTACCCTAGCGTCCACCTGGGCCTCCGGCCTGTTGGGCTATCCACTAGTCTTTTGGGCCTCCACCTTGGGGACTCGAACCGAATTAGTCTCGGGCCTCCATCTTGATTTGGACACCTATATTGGACTCCTCCAAGCACAGTAATCATGGGTATATCCCTGGTTCTCATGTCCTCATCAGGAGGTGCAGTTTGGGGCTAGCAATTCGGTGATCGAACAGATGTTGAAGGATCAGCAGAATTTGGCCAAGCAGCTGGAGGCAACAGGGAGTGTGTTTGCCAAGTTGTCTCTCAACCAGAAGCCGGATCGTGAGGAGGATTCATCTAGTTCAACCCAATCGGAGGTGTCCTTGACCAATCCGTTCGTGGGTCAGAAAGGGGAGCCATCACGTGTTCGACGTTTTGCCCGGGAGAAGAGAGGAGACAGGCGTCAGGGAACTAGTGATTTTGGGTCCAATCGCCTAGCAGTGCCTAAACTGACTTTTCCCAAGTTTGATGGTCGAAATCCCAGGATATGGACATCAAAGTGCAAGGACTTCTTTGAGTTGTATAATGTTGCAGACTCAATGCGTTCTACACTGGCCTCACTGAATATGGATGAGAACCCAGCCAAATGGCTTTAGGTGTACAAGAAGAAGAATGGAATTGGGGATTGGGATCAATTTAGTGCTGCTGTGGTGGAGAAGTTCGGTTCTACTGATTACAGAGATGCAATTGGGGAGCTGCTCGAATTGAATCAGACTACTACCGTGGAGGAGTATACTACAGCATTTGAAAATCTGCAGTTTGAGATTTGCATGCACAATGATGGGTTTGGAGAGATGTTCATTGTGTCTCAGTATATTAAAGGGCTGAAATCTGAAATTGGGGCTGTGGTGCAATCTCAAATTCCTCAAACAGTGGATAGAGCTATAATGTTAGCCAAAGTGCGACAGCAAGTATTGGACAAGGGGAAAGCCAAACTGCAGAAGAAATCTAATCAGGCGAAGTCCCAGTTTCCCTATGCCAAACAAGAGCCTAAGGCTACACCGAATTCTTCCTCTTTGTGGAAAGAGAGACAGACCCTGAACTATAGGAAGGCCAACAATATGTGTTATCATTGTGGGGAGAAGTTTGAACCCGGCCATGTGGCTGTTTGCACTCAAAGACCCAAGGCCTAGGTTAATGCTCTAGTGGTGAATGATTTGGATATGCCACTGTCAGATGAGGTACTCACTCAGCTTGATATGGAGGACTCTCTTTCCAATGAGTTTTGCCAATTATCCTTGTCTGCAATGTCTGGAGTAGAAGAGGGAGATACCATGAAACTTCGAGCTCAGGTGCAGAACAAGACTATGTTGACATTGGTGGACACTGGCAGTTCACATAGTTTTGTGAGTGCTAAATTCTTGAAGATGGTGGGCGTCACACCAATTCCTGCTAAACCCAGACAGGTGAGACTGGCAAATGGTGAAATCCTGATTAATGACCAATGGATACCTCAAATGGCTTGGTGGTGTAATGGTGTTTCTTTCCACACCGATATGAAGGTGCTAGATTTGGATACTTTCGATGCTATATTAGGCTATGATTGGTTGCAACTTCATAGTCCTATGACTTGTCACTGGGCTAACAGAACCATAGAGTTCCAGGAACATGGTGTACAGATTAAATTGCAAGGCATTCTAGCTCCAGCTAAAGAATTACATCCTATACAAGCAAAGCAAGTTATGAAAGGGTTAGAGGGGAATGATATATGGGCAATGGTGGTCCTGTCACAAGATGGCACTGAAAAGAAGCAGGAGGATATAACTGATAATAAAGTGCAGGAGTTGTTGGACAAATATCAGGATGTGTTTGAGGATCCAAAGGTGCTACCTCCTTCTAGGAGTTATGACCACACTATTCCATTGTTGCTCGGGGCTGTTTCTATGAATACTAGACCTTATAGATACTCTCCCAGTCATAAGGATGAAATTGAGAAACAGGTGAAATAGATGTTGGACTCAGGTCTCATTGTACACAGCACAAGCCTATTTGCTTCCCCAGTGCATCTAATTCAGAAGAAAGATGGAACTTGGCGATTTTGCATCGATTACAGGAGACTTAATGAGTTGACCATCAAAAACCGGTTTCCCATGCCTCTGATTGAGGAGATTCTGGAGGAGTTAGCAGGGAGTAAATACTTCACTAAAGTGGACATGAAATCGGGTTATCATCAAGTAAGGATGAAGGAGGAAGATGAGTGCAAAACTACATTCAAAACGCATCATGGCCACTACGAATTTAAAGTCATGCCATTTGGCCCTACTAATGCACCGGCAACCTTCTAATGTCTTATGAATGATGTATTGGCCCCATTCTTAAGGAAATTCGTCATGGTCTTTCTTGACGACATTCTTATTTACAGCCCAACCTCGTCTGCACATCTGGGACATCTGCAGCAGGTGCTGGATAAGCTAAGACACCATAAGTTGTATATGAAATTGAGCAAATGCTCTTTTGCTCAACCACAAGTGGAATATGTGGGTCATGTGATCTCGGCAGAAGGAGTGGCAACTGATCCGGGGAAAACAGTGGCTATGTCCAGCTGGCCAGTTCCTACATCTGTAACTGAAGTAAGGGCTTTCTGGGACTCACTGGGTACTACAGAAAGTTTGTGCGCGGTTATGGAGTCATGGCAAGACCTCTAACCCAGCTTCCGAAGCTCCGGTGCGGGGTCAAAGCCTCTACCGCCAGCGTGGTGCTGTTCGTGGAGCCTTGGAGGACCTCCAGTGGGCGGCGCGCGGCAGGGAGGGAAAGGTGCCTGGCATCGAGGAGGTGGTGGTGCTGCTACTACTACTACAGCGTGGAGCATGCCGTCACGGAGGTGCGCACCTTCGTGTGCCGTGACGGCGATGACGTCTGGGTATGTCTCATCGGGTATATAATACCCATGCCCAAAGAGCATTACCCACTTCAATTGGGTATGGGAAATTTAATTTGAAGTGGATAAGGGTAACCGTGGATATGGCTTTTGGTGCTCCGCACCCTCCCCAAAGACAGGCCTACTCCAAACAACTTCATTTGTTGTTTGTTATACATTGAATTATTGTCATCTGTGATGTTCTATGTGAAGGGACTTGCTAGCGCCTGGACGTCCGGCATCTGGGCGCAGCGTCGGACGGTGTTCCAGTGCCATGTTGCATGCAACATCACGGAAAATTTTGAGACATTGAAGGAAATTTGGGAAAATACGCTTTAGGTGGAACATCAGTAGTTGCAAATTTGAAACATTAGGGACATGCGGGCAACAAGAATGTAACATTAGAGGGTCGGCCTCATACGGTTTAGGTGGAACAGTAGAAGTTTCAAATTTGAAACATTAGAGGAACGAGGGCATGCTGAGTGGAACAAAATCGTTGTAGACGATGAAACAAATTTGTTGCCACGATTGCAACATTGGAGCAGTGAAAATAGGAACGATCGTAACCGAATATTGACAAAGATGTTGCTCAGATTGGAACAAAGAATAGTGCATGGTTGAAACATTATTTGCATGAAACAAAATCTCGATGGAACATAGCAAAGTTTTATTGAAACATTCCATGTTAGGCGAAAGAGAGCGCGTGATAAATTTGCAACATTATCATAGTGAGGAATGGAACAGCTGTTGACGCCTCAAATCTGGATTGTTGCACATATGGAAAAACTTAGTGGGAGCGGTTGGAGCAATGGAGGGTTCAAATCTGGAAGATGCGTCCGACGTAAGAGCCTTAGCATTACCGTATTAGTTATAGAATTTTGCATCACCCGTAGCAACGCACGGGCACTGTACTAGTCAAGCTACAAAAGCTTATGTGATCTTCTAGATCAACAACAGTAACAGATGGTTGTTCACTTTGCGATTCGGCGACAAAATTAGCAAACTGCCGGCGTACTAGACTGGCAAATTGATGTCGTGAAGTATACTATCAGGTTTACCATCTGTATTTGTTGATCCAGATGCAAACAATGTGCGTATTCTTGCACAACACATGGCCATAGAAAGTACACGTTCAAACAGCAACCATATTCAATTCACCGCTAGGTGCATGGTGGCCTCAATGTCCGCATGCAGGCGATACATGAGTGCCAGCCTCCATGACTCCGATAGGTAGTAGATTAGAAAGATGACTTCAGACTCCAAAGATGGAGGAAAAAAAATCTAATCTACTATATTATTCCAACAACTCATACCTCGTATTGTATTGTGATGCCAATTTGATCTACTCCACTTGCCGTGTAGGGCAGTTACCAGTAGATATATACCGCGTAGGGCATTAGGTATGGTCATAGACCTGCCTGCTTGATGACGATGATGTCGTTGCAATGCAGATCAGTGCTGGTAGAGGTAGCAGATCTATTCCGCTAACAACGTTGATGTAGTCGACGTCGTCGAAGCAATCGTTGGCGAGGACGGCAGTGAGATCACCGGCGTCGAGCTTGGTGGCGACTCCTCTAGCGTAGTCGACGAAGAGTGGTCGTGCTGAGAACATGTTGTAAAACACGTCGTCAACGATTGGATGTTCTCCCTCTCACGCCTCTCATGATAAACACAAGGACAAAGTAGACAAGACACAATGTAGGTGGAGCTTCTCTTTATTCCTCATATTCAGTAATTTACAATGACAATCTCTCTCACATATATACTTCGACCTATGACTAGAGTTTCGGTAAGAGCCCACAAGCAACCGGTCATGGACTAGGACTTCTAGTCCTTCGTTCCTTATATACAGGTCCGGGCAACCGGACATGGACTTGGACTTCTAGTCCTTTCCTTCTATTCAAGTCCGGTTGTATTACAACACTCACATGTCAAACACACCGTTCCCTTCTGTCTCGCCACATCATTCTTTCTCACAAACTCTGTCTCTTCTGGTTTTTGTGGGGCCTCATTGACCATGGAAATCAATGGGGCCACCCAACGTGGATCTTATAAGTCGGGGCCCCCGTGAGACCCCCAAAACAGACGGTCCAGATTGCTTTGAGATCTGTATCGAAAATTAGAGTGAATAGTAATCATCTCTCCTTAAGTGCAAAGTTTACAAATGGTGGATAACGACGGTTACCATTACCGGCGAGAGAGCAATCTCTCCGCGTTGTAGGGAAACATCAGTTGCAAGCAACCTCCCTAACAGCATCGTCTAGCTCGTGGTCGCCGGCACCAAGAAGTAGTGACCCGCCGTCCTACTAACGCAGATGGCCACCCCTTGACCTAGCGGCGTCAACTGCGTACATCACGGCGACACCCATGGCGGCCGCGCAAATGTTGCCCTGAACCACAATCCAACAACGGCGGACGCTCTTACAGGTCAGTCCTATGCATAAATCAAACACATCGAGGAACCACACATCCCATCCAATTCCGAATTGATTTGCTCAAATACGACCGCTGCATCAAGAAACCAGGAAGAATTGAATCTGACATCGCCCCCTACGAATGAAGACCTAGATCCAACTCTGATTGGCAACGCGCAAGCAGTGGTGTCCACGAGATGAGGGCAAGTCCCACCCAATCTCCAGTTGTTACGTTCTGCATTTCAATCTAGCAGTGACCACTTCAATCATTCCTTGGATGTCCAATCTGATACAGCAAGTATGCACAATTGTTGTGTCATATATGAAAAAATTAATATCCAATTATACTTGGAATTCATCTACTGTTCTGCCTGCAATTAGTATGTGCATGTACTCTTAGCACCGTAGTAACTCAATTATTATCTGGGTTGCAATTGGGGACTGACCAGTATCAATTCTGATATCATGCCTACACAAGATTCTGGTGTCATTCTAACTCTATTATTGTCCTCATTCCAAATTAGGTACTCTCTTTGTTACAATTGCTGGAATTGTAATTAGATTAGCATGTGAGGGTACTGGTTTATGCTATTATAGCACTTACAGCTTGTTGACTCCTGGTCACCGGCCGATTGAGACTTGGCCGATTGAAATCCCACGTCATCAACAACAAAGCGTGTTGTGTGCGAGGTGTGCCAGTGAGCTTGACCATTCAGTTGACGAGGTATGCGATGGCGTCGTATCGGAATCTAATAGAATCAAGATGCTGGCCTGATACGACATGACGTCATCGCGTTTCTCATCTTATTGCAGCGAGGGCCATCAGCCTATAAAGCTCAGAGTAATACTACTATCAATCTTTCTAGGTGAAACGACAACGATGCGCCCAGAGGTTATAACGTAGAAATACTGGTAGCAATAAATTAATCTAAACTTCACAATCTGATAGTCCTATATCCACAATAAAATTGGTTCTCAACAGCATGGAAATCAAAACTAAGATGCAACAGTCTATTAAATAATCTATCATCTATTTCAATAAGAAAAAAGCTAATCGACGCCAATTTAATACTAAGACAATAGATTCAGCCGATGCAATCTTAATCAAGGCGAGATAACTGGTGGATACCGTAGACCAAGATGAAAGCGATGTGTCGTAAGTCGAAGATCTATGATATCTAATAACTTGGTGGATGGGCTTACCCCTTCGCCGGCGATAGATCACAATGTTACAGCCCCGCGTTGAGTGCAAATTCCACCAATGATTAAAATAAAGACATTACGGAAAGGTAAAAACTGAAAGGTAAAGGGTGGCAATACATCAAGTTGCATTGAGACTAAAAGAGTCCGAAATATCTTCACTAGCTAACTATAGAAATCTTAACTAAGCAAAGAAAATATTTAAGATACATAGACTCTACTTTCCCTATGGCGAGATGTATCTTAAATATTAGAGTCTATGTATTCAAACTTGTCAAACTCCATTAATTGAACTTTTAGAAGGATCCGCTCACTACAACTTTGCTATCGTGACCTCTTGGTTTGAATGCTATATGGTGAGGATTTTGGCTCCAGTGTTGGCTGTTCCTTCTCCTCATTTTCAGACTCTGCATTTGAATTCTTCAAATTAGTTTTGAATTCCCATTCAAACTCCCCTCAACCCCCAATAGAAAGTTGTAAGTAAACACTTTAATTTCAACTTTCCATTTTGGACCTTGCTCAAAGTCTCTCACAAATAACGAAGTTAGAAGGCTGGACTCAAACTTCTAAATGGCTGTTTTCAGATTGTGAATAGTAATCCATAAAAATATCCTCCCAAGGTGTACTAGGAACAGGTAGAGGCAGATACAAACCATGTGGATTTAACCGTGACTTAGCCTTTTGACATGTTGTGCAACGAGCAACAAATCACTCCACATTTCGTCGCATCCGTGGCAAAAAGAAATGACCAGCAAATATGCCCTCTGTCTTCTTTACGCCAAAATGCTCCATAAGCCTCCGCCATGTGCTTCCTGCAACAAACGAACGGACCTACCTGAAATGCATAGCTTGTTAGAAGGAAACACAAACCCATCACTAACGATGAATTTGTTCCATCCTTTCCCTTCTTTACAATGCAACAAAACCTCTTTTAAGTCCGCATAGTTAACATATTGGTCTTTAATTGCTTCTAATCCAATATTTTGTAGCCAAGTCGATTCAGAAAAGTATATCTTCTAGACAAAGCATCATCAATCACATTCTCTTTCCCTGTCTTGTGCTTAATGACATAACGAAAAGATTCAATAAATTCAACTTACTTAGCATGTCTACGGTTCAGTTTGTCTGGACTACAAATATGCTTCAAAGATTCATGATCACAATGAATAACAAATTTTTTGGGCCACAAGTAATGCTGCCATGTTTCCAAAAGTGTGCACAAGAGCATACAATTCCTTGTCATCAGTAGAATAATTCAGCGTAGGGCCACTCAATTTTTTACTAAAATATGCAACATGTTTGCCTTCTCGCAACAAAACACCACCCAATCCTATTCTGCTAGCATCACATTCGAGCTCAAAAATCTTATTAAAATCAGGAAGTTGGAGGAGAGGTGCATGTGTCAACATATATTTCAACATGGCGAAGGCATTCTCTTGCATAGGGCCCCAAGAAAAGGGTACTCCCTTCTTTGTAAGGGCATTCAAAGGTGCGGCAATGGTGCTGAAATCCTTCACAAAGCGATGGTAGAACCCAGCAAGTCCTAAAAGCTCCACACATGGGTGAGGGTTGTTGGCACAGGCCAACCCTGACTAGCTTCCACCTTGGCCTGATCAACTTTAATTCCCTGTGGAATAACAACATAACCAAGAAAATATACTCTATCTGTGCAAAAGGTGCACTTGTCAAGGTTATCGAATAAACGTGCATCACGTAAGGCATCAAAAACAACACGTAAATGAGCAAGATGTTCATCCATGGATTTGTTGTAAATCAATATATCATCAAAGTAGACAACAACAAATTTTCCAATAAAAGCACGCAAAACCTCGTTCATTAATCTCATGAAAGTGCTAGGTGCATTAGTTAACCCAAAAGGCATGACTAACCACTCAAATAAGCTAAACTTAGTTTTGAAGCAGTTTTCCCTTTATCTCCTAATTTCATACGAATCTGGTGGTAGCTACTATGCAAATTAATTTTTGACAACACAACAGCACCACTCAATTCATAAAGCATGTCATATAAACGTGGAATAGGGTGACGATATCGAATGGTTATATTATTGATAGCTCTACAATCAACACACATACGCCATGTTCCATCTTTTTTGGGCACTAGAATAACTGGAACAACACAAGGACTAAGGGACTCACGGTTTGGCAAAGACGCACCAGGAATTAGATCAATTTGGTGCTCAATCCCTCGAATATAACAAGGAAGAACTAGCACCATGTTAGTTACAAAAGCAAGCTGAATAATCATTCAATGGTGGTACTGTGTTGATCCTAACGTAGACCGTGCTAGAGACGCGAACCTGAACACAAAGGAAGTCACAAAAGCACCACCAGAATAGAAGGAACAACTCAAAGAATCAACCTCTTTCCTTCGCTCGTTGTTTGTCTTGTTCTTTTTCTTTTTTTTTTGGTTTTTTCATCAAGGGAACCTCAAAAACTGTTTATATCAACAAAGAAATACAAATGAGCAAGTCACGACTCTCTCTCTATCTTTCAAGAGGAAGCCGAGATCAATCTGAATAGAGGCTATTCTTCTTGGCGTAACGTTGGAGTAGAACTCGGAGTGCAACACAGGGTAGAATTCGGTCTCAGTGACACCCAACACAAGAAGGCGCACGGTACGTGACCAGAACGTGACAAGAACTCAAAACTCTAAAGGACTACAACTCAGACCAGCAACTCGACACAACCAATGCAACCAAAAACTCAATGAGCCCTAACTAAACAGTGCTAGCAAAAAGCTAATAAGAGTTTATAGGGTGCGGTGGGGGGGAATTCTACTATTTTTTTGGCTTTTTATTGACTATAGGAGATTAAAACAACGAAGGCATGCAAATATCTCACTAACAAACCTTGCTCTGATTACCAAACGATGGGAACCCGTTAGGGTTTGCGCCCGATCTTTCGATGAGAGGCATGAGGATAACTCGATTGGAGGAGACAATGTTCACGGCCCGACTACAACCTGTCCAAGGATGTGCCTTAGCAACCGAGACACCACCTCCTATGGCTTCCGTGATCTTGTGGAGCGCGTCACCCGGCCACTAGGGCACCTGTCCTGCAAGCAATCAAAGGACTAGCAAGAACATGTATGAAACAAGTATGGAAATTACAAGATGGGATAAAAAGGTTTCAATCTCAATGGCAATCACAAACAAAGTGAGGTTCTAAATACATGAAGACGGGTGGCTGATCCAGCACGCGCGCTTGCAAGCAAGTAACCAAAGGTAAAATTGATCTAAACCAAACCCAACTGTTCTTGGCGGCGGCCAAGGCGTATTTGTATTTGGTAGGGCAACCAAAGAGGTTCTGGGGTAGTTCCAACCCTAGGACACGTCCGTAATGGACTCAACTGGATACACGACCCATGGGCCAAAATAGTGGCGACGCAGCACCGTGGGCTGAATCTCGGTGGTATTTTGATAATTGCAGCTGACTCCAAACAGATATGCCCTTGAAGTTGGATCCGTTGGAAAATATACTTGATAAGCTTTCCATGAATTACTTGAGTGCCCAAAACAGAGTCCATATGAACTCATGGTGGTTGTCAGAAGTTGTTGCTCTGCAGTCTGAATCCAGCGCGTGCAATGCCCCTCTCCTTGTTATCCACTCCTTCATTCCTGAGTACAACAAGAGTACACACATCTCCATTGTCTAAAAATGAATGGAAACTTAAGAAAGAACTTACTTGATGTTTGAGTTAACTAGCACGAGCACGAGTAATAGGACCAAGTGGTGTTGGTGTAGATAGGGATGTATCGATGGTGTTGATGTCGTCATCATTTGGAACCACCTCCATCATCATGCCACCCCATATTTTATGATGGCTTCGAGATCTGTCCTAGTCTTGTTGCCATCGTTTGTGCGGAATCTTTCAATGGAAGGGAGGACAAAAATCCCTATACTCACTTGCAGGTATTCAAGGAGAATTGTTCTATTCTTATTATTCCCGTAATGAATCAAGACACCCTACGGTGGAAGCTTTTCCCTTTTTCTCTAAAGGATAAGGCTAAATTTTGGTACAACCGACAAGCAAGGGAAGTTGGAGGTGATTGAATGAAGTTGAAGAATGAATTATGTCTGTGATAGGATTACGGATCCTACCAGGGATGTGGCGCAGTGAGTACGGATGAGAGGGAGGCAGGCGAGAGCGAGGCCGGCGCTGGTGTGTCGTGATCGCGAGGAAGAGAGGGAGAGGGAGGGTTTCCTGGCTTCCTGAGGGAAGCCGGCAACAATTAGGGTTGCAACTTGCTTAATTCTCAAACCACCAAATGTTTACAATTCTATAATCCCTAAGGACTGAAAATAAAAGACTTGGGCCTAAAGCCCCTAAGGCCCAACTAGGACTTAGCCACTGGTCGGCCTCCCCCTTCGGCTATACGTGATGCCGGTCATAACATCTCTCCCTGCCTGTGCAAACAACTTGTCCTCGAGCTAGAAATCGGGGTAGAGATTCTAGAACTCCTCCCTGAGCTCCCACGTCGCCTTCTTCGGAGATAAACCTTGCCACTGGATGAGGACATGCCACACACCACGTCGAAGCTGTGCACGCAGGGCATAAGTAGGCACTGGTAGAAGACGACCATCCTGGACCAGAGGCACGGGACTAGGCACTGGAGGCGCGGGACCCTGGTGAGGCTTCAGCAGCCCCGTGTGGAAGACATCGCGTAGATGAGCGCCGGCCGATAGCTGTAGTCTGTAGGCCACACGTCCAATTCGCTCAATGACCTGGAATGGCCCGGCGTAGCGAGGACCGAGCTTCCCCTTGGCTTGAGTTTCCAGAGAGTGGGTGGTGCGGTTGAGGAGACACAGCCATACCCAATCTCCTACCGCGAACTCGATGTCTCGATGGCCTGCGTCGTAGTACTTCTTGGAGAGCTGTTGGGCCTGGAGAAGATGTTGGCGCACCTCCGCTAGGACCACATCACGGGAGCAGAGCATGGCGTCGGCTGCCTCCGTAAGTGCCGAGCTAGACGTATATGGCAGCAGCGGAGGAGGAGGCCTGCCGTAGACCACCTCGAAGGGAGTCGCCCTGAGTACCGTGTGGAAGGAAGTATTGTAGCGATACTCCGCCCGAGCCAACCAGTCCACCCAAGCACACGGATGATCACCTGTCACACAGCGTAAATACATAGCGATCACCTTGTTGACTATCTTAGACTGTCCATCCATCTGAGGGTGGAATGCCGTGCTCATGTGGAGGGTCACGCACGCCATCTTGAAGAGGTCACGCCACACATCGCCAGTGAACATGGGGTCCCTGTCACTGACAATGGAAGAGGGAACCTGTGTAACCAGACGAAGCCATCGAAGAAGGCACACACAATGGATGTCGCCGTGTAGGGGTGGCCGAGGGCGATGAAGTGCGCGTACTTGGAAAAGCGGTCCACCACTGTGAGGATGACCGGTTTCCCATGTACTTTGGGAAGCCCCTCGACGAAGTCCATGGAGATGTCGGCCCACACCTAGGATGGCATCTCTAGCGGCTGCAGTAGTTCCGTCGGTCACTAAGTCGACATCTTGTTCCGCAGGTGACACAAGACCGCACCCAATCCTGGAAAAGGGCTGTGACATCCCTGATGTTTGAACTTTAAAGATACACAAAAAACAGGGTTAAAGCAAAAGAATGGAAATACACTTAAATTGGGTTTCAAAATTCAAAGTTGAAAATTCAAAAAGGTTGATTTGACACCCAGTTGAGATCACAAAAATTTTCAACTAAGCATGAAAATCTCCAAAAATAAAAGTTGTTTTTCATCCCAAATAAGGCCTAGTTACTCTTTGGAACTTTTTCAAATTTTGTAGTTCAGCCCCTCAAAAACCCTAAAAACCATACAGAACACCTTTTCAAACATGGCTTGTTTGAGCTTGAAAAATTCGTAATTTCAAGTTCACCCCAAAAAGAAAGTCGTGTCCCATATTTCAAACTCCAACTTTTATTTTTGCACATTTGAATGTTCAGTTCAAATTTTTGGTGAAAAAGGGGCCAGGAGCAGGGAGCTCTACGGGCGTCCCGACCGCAGCTCGGGCATGCTCTGCCCCAGGCCGTCAGCGGCCGCCACGTGGCCGGCGAGCGGCGGCAACCTCGCCTAACCAGACAAGCCCTCGGCAGCCATGATCTGGCCTCTCGTGCATGCGTCTGACCCCCTGAGCCGTCCTGTCGCACACCTCGCACGCCACCTCGACGCGTCGAGCGGGCGCGCCATCATGGCGAGCTGCGCTCTACCATTGGCGCAAAGCGCCGTGCCTACCCCAAGCCGCCTGAACTGGTCGCTCGCCCAACACCAGCGCCAGCAGCATCGCCAGAGCATCCTCCATCGTGCACGCCACAATCTTTGACCGCAAACACGCAGCCGCGCCCTACTCGAGCTCGCCAGGCCATCAATGGCGCACTGGCTGCCGCTCATCCACCCGCACGTGTCCCCGAGTAGCACAACCGGCTCTAACACGCTCCAAGGCTCCTCCAGTTAGTCTCTACCTCCTTAGCTCAGCCCTACGACACCGCCCATTTCCTTCTCCGTGCTCCCACGCTCCTTCTTCCACCTCCGGCCACGAAGAGCAGAGCTCGAGCACTTGCAGCCGCACGCCAAATTCACTGCCTTTCCCTCCATGGCTCTCCAATACACTGCACCCGAGGCTCGCTCAACCATCTAGCTAGCCCTCGAACAAATCCCAGCGAGAATCGAGCAGCCCTCGCCGGGAATCGAAGGATTCCCTCGCCGCTCTGCCATTTCCGCCACCGAGCTCCACCTCACCGTCGACCGCTCGCTCTGACCCAGCAGCCGCCAAACCCAGGCCCCGATGAGCTTCCACGACCTTCAGTGAAGCTCTCAGGCCGGCTTCCCTACCCCGAGCACCTCTCCACCTCGCCGACGACGACCCCAAGCGGAGGAGCTCCGCTGCTCAACGTCCCCAGCTTGCACCACGCCACCCCAAGCCACGATTCCACCTCCGAACGACGCGCGGTGAGCCCCTCATCGTCCCCGTCTAGTTCCCCGGCCTCTCCCACTGCGCCCTCGCCGGAATCCAGCCGCCGGTGAGGCCAAGGGCCTTTTTGCGTTCCCCATTTTAGTTCTAGGGGCTTGCGTGCAAAGTGTAGGGACCCTTTCGTAAGGTTTTAAAAGATCTAGGGTTCCCAGCATAAAAAGATTCTTTAGATCTAGTTCAAATTTCTGAGATCTTCTAAAATCCGCTAAAACTCGTTGAAAAATCAGAAAAATGCACGAAAATACTCCCTGGACTCGTGACATTGTAAACTCCAATCTCATGTTTGCATGTATACGCTTTTGGTCAATGGTTTTTGAATTAAAATTCAAACTCAGTTTTTAGAGTTTTGTGCACCATTTCCTCTGTAGCTGAGCTTTGGATATGTTGTTTGTATGGCCTGTAGTAGCACTGGGTCTGAAGGGGACCTAAAACTATGATCTGTAGCTTCTGTTATGAATTGTTTAGCAATTTCTGTTATTTCTCAGTTCTAGATTTATTAAAAATAATTCTTGCAGTAAAAAATCACCAACTTCCACCAGAGGTCTAGAAACTTGTTAGCACATGCTAGAAAAATGCTAAACTTAATTTTTGACCCTGTTTAGGCTATCGAATAATTAGATACACGTTTTTGGTTTGGTATTTAATTAAGACTGATTAAGTGGTATTTTTATCTACCACTTGGCCAAAGCTCTTCTTTTGATGATGCCTAGCACTGGTAGAAAAATCTACTATTTTGAAAGTAGTTTTGATTTTATATGAATTAATCTTGAATCTTTGAGCAGTAACTTGTACTATTTTTAATAAATACTGTACAACTCGGCTCAGCTAAACTTTGGGGTGAGCTTAGCTCTTATACTTCTGTAGCTGTCATAAAGTTTGTACATAAAAAGGATGAACAGAAACAGAGAAACAAAAATGAGAAGGAGCTAGAGTAAAATTGGATTTCATAAAAGGATATAGATCACTTTTGATAATTAAAGCAAATATGGTGCAAGTGAAGTTTAATTCCAGAACTGAACGCTTGCATAAGAAATAATAGTTTAATTTGTTTTATATGTGTACACAATCACCATCAAATAAGACTTAAGCCTAGCATCCCTTCTCTATTCTTGTGAAGAAAAGAATTGTACACTATAGTGTCTAGGTGAATATGGCCTTCAAGTGCCTTAGCTTTTAGACCTAAAAATTGCAGCAACACTTAAACTTGTACATCTCATGTAGACGGCGCTCTCGCTGACGCACTTACAATCTCGTACCCGCCAACGAAGAAGAAGCTCCCAAAGGTGGTGCCAATGTTATTGTGATTGATCCGGAGACGGACGCCATTGTAGCTCACAAAGGCAAGCCTCGGAGCATAACCTAACTTTTAAAGTTTATGCAACTTTGAATTATTTATGTTTGTGCATTTATGTTTCAAGGAGTTGTTTGAATACCCTAGTTGCATAATTCTAGTACTTATGTCTTGAAATACTAGTATGATAAGGTCGATAGTGCAATGCTTTAGGACTGTTATAAGTCGAGTGATTTACTATCACTCGCGAGATATAGGAGTTGCTTCTCTTTACTTATGTTGAAATCATAAGGATGGACGGGCGGGATGGTATTTGTTGATCTCCCGTCCGTGTATGATAATTGGATTAAGGTCGAAATGTGTGGTTCTGTGTGTATGTTTTTGAATGTACCACGCACATGCCGACCTATGGGAATCGGTAAGCCCGGTACCCGATTGATACAGCTAGGACCGATAGCCTTCTTTCCTTGGAAATGTATTTTCCCTTGCTGTACACATGTGGTTACATGCGTGAGATCGGCTGGCTTGAATCCGCGAGTATCCGATAACCTTGTATCCTAAGGGAGTGGGAGTTGGTTCCGAATTGTGGATTGACGGGAAAGGTTGGGAAGTGCTTGTGCCTTTTATAGCAAGCATTATCCGTGTGTGTTGGGTTTCCCTGTGGCTAGGTAGTGAAATTCGGTTCGAACTGTCGCTTCTCGCGGTTAATGAGACTGCTCGACCGCTGTGCTGCATTGAGTAACAAGTGAAACTATGAGGATGATGAACTTGTTGTATGTACTAAATTGTATTGCACCACTTGTATGCTTAGAAAGGTTGCTAATTTAGAATGGTTAAAACTACTAGAACCTGATGCTAAAATAATGAAACTAAGGATCCACTCATAGCCATTTTCTGGCAAAACAAACCCACTAGCCAAAAGCCTCTCATGTCTAGGAGTCGGTGATGTAGTTTTCACCCGATGGGTAAGCCTTGCTGAGTATTAGTATACTCAGCCTTGCTTGTGGCTTTTATTTCAGGCATGCATGTTGCAGAGGACCTTGCTAGTGCTACTTGGCCTGCCCAGTGTGGCGGACCACTCCGAAATTATTCCAAGTTAAGTGCCCCGGGACCACTAATCGAGTAGTCAGGCACTTAATCCGGAATAAGCTGGAGCGCCGTCGGATTAAACCCGATTTAACCACGTACTTTTCTCGATCGAAACAACAGCACGCCCACACGAAGGTGAGTTCCAGAGATTACAACATTCCACAAATTGACATACACAAATAAAATCTCAAAGTTATTACAAACCGAGTTCAAATTTAAATCAGAGTATTAAAGTCTTGCAGCGGAATTATAGTTCATTGCAGCGGAATTTAAAAGGTTCATTGCAGCGGAAGATAATCTAACGACGATACAAATAACACCATGCTGAAGCCTGCCACGGTGCTACTCCTCCCGTTCCTCGGCAGAGGACGGAACCCATTCGATGTGCCATCCAGGGGGAACCTGGGTAGGCCAAGTCAAAGCATCGACTGCCACATCCAACATTGTACCTGTAAATCAATGCCACAAGCAAGGCTGAGTATACTAATACTCAGCAAGGCTTACCTGTCGGGTGAAAATTACATCACCGACGTCTAGACATGAGAGGCTTTTGGCTGGTTGGTTTGTTTGCCAAAAAGCATCTAAGAGTAGGTCCTTGCTTTCATGTTTTAGCATCATATTCTATTAGATTTAACCATTCTAGATTTGCGTCCTCTCTAAGCATACAAGTGGGGCAATACAATTTATTTCATAGAACAAGTTCATCAATCTCAAAGTTCCACTTGTTACTCAATGCAGCAAGGCGGTCAAGCAGTCTCATTAACCGCGAGAAGCGGACAGTTCGAACCGAATTTTGCTACCTGGCCAGGGGAAACCCAACACACACGGATAATGCTTGCTACAAAAGGTACAAGCACTTCCCAACCTTTCCCATCGATCCACAATTCGGAACCGGGTCCATTTCCTTAGGATAAAGGTTTACTGCTTCACTCACAGTCTCACGCATATATCCACAAGTGTAGGGTAGGGGAAAACAAAGTTTCCAAGGAGAGATGGCTATCGGCCCTAGCTGCTTCAATCTGGTACCGGGCTTACCGACTCCCATATATCGGCATGCATGTGGTACGTTCAAAAACTTGACACACTCAACCACACATTTCGACCTTAATCAGTTATCATACACGGACGGGAGATCTACATCTATCATCCCGCCCGTCAATCCTTATGATTCCAACATAAGTAAAGACAAGCAATTCCTATGTCTCGCGAGTGACAGGAAATCACTCGATTTGTAACGGACCTAAAGCAATGCCCTATCGATCCTTTCATACTAGTGTTGCAAGTCATAGGTACTAGGAAATGTGCAGCTAAGGTATTCAATCAACTCCTTGAAACGTAAATGCACAAGCATAGGGAATTCATAGATGCGTAATTGGTAAAGGTTAGGTTATGCTTCGGGGCTTGCCTTCTTGCTCAAGCTGGGGGTTAGCCTCGGGTTGGTCCATCCTTCGCCGGCACCTCCCTCCGGGATTCCTTCTTCGTCGGCGGGGATGAGATGGTAGGTGCCGTCCGGAATAACGCCTTCTACATGAGATGCATATCTTAAGGTGGCTGCCTATTGATCCTAAGATTAAGGCCTTGAAGGCCATATTCACCTAGACATGCTTAAGTACTACTATTTTCTTCACAAAAACAGAGTAGAGGTGTGGAAAAATTTTATCTGACTTCGATGGTGATTGTGTACATATATAAAAGAATTCTATTTATTATTTGCAAATTAGGGTGCTGTTCTGGAATTCTAGATTCTCCTGATTTTATTCCAACTAAATAACAAAAAGGTTTATTCTTTTATATAAATCAATTCCCACCTAGATTCCTTCTCATTTTTGTTTCTCACTTTCTGTTCATCATTTTTATCTATAAACTTTATGACAGCCACTGGAGTATAAGAGCTAAGCTCACTCCAAAATTTAGCTAAATCTGAGCTACACAAAATTTATTAAAATTAATACAATCTGCTGCCTGCAGAAATGAAATAAATTCATATAAAATTGAACATTCATCCAAATCAGGTCATTTTCCTACCAAAGCTAGTCATAAGGGCAAGGAGGGCTCTGGCCAAGTGGTGGCTCAAAATAACCCTTGGACAGTCCTCAATAAATTTCTATCCAAAAACACATATCTATTTATTTGCTAGTCTAAACAGAGCAAAAATTAAGTTTTTCATTTTTAACAGGTGTGCTAACAAGTTTTTAGCCCTCTGGAGAAAAATGGTGATTTTTCACTGCATGGATTATTTTTAATAATTTCTGGACTGCAAAAAGACAGAAAACACATTTTAATTCATAACTGAAGCTACACTTCATATTTTTTAGGTCCCCTTTGGACACAAGGTGCCCAAGGTCACTACAAACAACATATCCAAAGATCAACCCTAGCGGAGCTCTGGATTTGAAATGGTGCACAAGTTTCAAATTTCACAGTTTGAATTTTAATTCAAAAATGGTTCACCAAAAGTATACACATGGTTAAAGGAGATTGGAGTTTACAATCTCACGAATCCAGGGAGTATTTTTGTGCATTTTTCTGATTTTTGTACGATTTTTAACGGATTTTACAAGATTCGGGAAAAATTAGATCTAGGGTTAAGAATCTTTTTACGCCGGGGACCCTAGAACTTTCAAAACTTCACGAACAGGTCCCTGGTTTTTGCGCAGAGGACCCTAGAACTAAAAGGGGAACGCGAACGAGTCCTTGGGCTCGTCGGCGTTGTCACGCCGGCGAAACGACGGCGAACTGGCTCGGGGGATGTTGGGGGAAATGGAGAGGAGCTCACCGCGAGTCGGTTGAGGTAGGTCTCGCGGTCGGAGGTGAAGCGACGCGGCTCGTCGACGTTGAGCGGCGGCGCGGTCTGCTCCGGCGAAGTCGCTGGCGGTCTGCGGTGGTCGAGGCGGTGCGCGGAAAGGCTCGTGAGCTTCACGGGATGACGGTGGGGCTCGTCGTGGGGTTCTTCTGCGGCGGGGATGGCCCTTTGGACACAAGGTGCCCAAGGTCACTACAAACAACATATCCAAAGATCAACCCTAGCGGAGCTCTGGATTTGAAATGGTGCACAAGTTTCAATTTCCACAGTTTGAATTTTAATTCAAAAACGGTTCATCAAAAGTATACACATGCCTAAAGGAGATTGGAGTATTTTTGTGCATTTTTCTTCCAGGGAGTATTTTTGTGCATTTTTCTGATTTCTGTACGATTTTTAACGGATTTTACAAGGTTCGGGAAAATTAGATCTAGGTTTAAGAATCTTTTTACGCCGGGGACCCTAGAACTTTCAAAACCTTTCAAACTAGTCCCGGACTTTTACACGGAGGACCCTGGAAAAACGAAGACGATGAACTTATGCCCTCGGCTCTCGCCGGAGTTGCGCCGGCCAAACGGCGGCGAGCTAGGGTCGGGCAAGTGGGGGAAAAGATCCAGGGGCTCACCACGAGTCGGTTGGGGACGGTTGGGAGGCCGGGGAAGCTCGGGGTTTTGCCGGCGACGAGCGGTGGCGGTGCGGCCGCCGCGACTGCTACGCCGGTGAGGTCGGAGGCGTTCGTCGGGGTTTGAAGGGTCCTAGAGCACCATTGGAGCTCGAGGAAGCTAAAGGCGTGCTCGGTTGACCTCGGGGAGGGCTCGGAGTGGGGTCTCGACGTGCGGGTGCTCCGGCGGCCGAAAATCGCGATTTGGGGGAAATCTTGATTTCTCGCCGGAGAAGTGACAATAGCTCGGGAGGAGTGGGGGGAAATGGAGCTAGGGTAGAGGTCTAGCTACGTGCGCGATGAATTTGCGAATGGTGGAGTGTGGAAGGAGAATTTCTCGGCGAAGCTCGGCTCGGTTCGCGCGTCGCAAGGAAGAAGACGACGGGGAAGTGCGCGAGGAGACGAACTGGAGTAGTGAGCGAGTGAGTGGAGAGTGAGAGCGGCTCAGTGGGAGGCTTGGGCACGCTAGAGCGGGGTCGTGCGGCCTCGGGAGCGTGCGCGCGGAGTAAAAGCCGACGCGACGCGCCATTGATGCGCTGGGAGCTTGGACAGAGCGCGAGCGGCTCGGTTGGCGAGGGAGATCCTTGCGTGCTGCTGGAGGATCGTCTACAGGGCGTGTTGGAGCGTAGCGGGACAGAATCGCGGCCTGCAGAGCGCGCAGCGCGGCGCGAGCGCGCGTGCGGCCACGGCGGCGCGCGACCGGCATGATGGCGTTCCGCGGCGCGAGGCGAGGCGACTCGACGGCGGCGACGTGATGGCACAGGAGGGGCTGGACAAGTGCTAGGTGACAAGCGCCAGCGTCCGCTGCGGCTCGGCCAGCTCGGCGCTGCCTGCGCTGCTCGCCGGCCACGTGGCGGCCGAGCTCCGGCCAGCGCAGGGGCGCGCCAGGGCCACTGTTGGCGCCCGTGGAGCTCCGTTTTCCAATTCGAATTTTCTCCAAAAATTTGAACTGAACTTGAAAAAGTGTTAAAATAAAAGTTGGAGTTTGGGAGATGGGACACAACTTTCTTTTTGGGATGAACCTGAAATTCCAAGTTTTTCAAGCTCAAACAACCCAATTACAAAAAGGTGCCCAGAACGGTATTTCGAGTTTTCGAGGGACTCAACTGCAAATTTTTCAAAAGTTCCAAACAGTGACTAGGGTTTATTTGTGATGACAAACAACTTTTATTTTTGGAGATTTTCAAGTTTAGTACAAAAATCTCGAGTTTTCAGTTGGGCGTCAAACAACCCTTGTTTTTGAATTTAAAATTGAATTTTTGATGGATTTTTAAGTTTCAACCCATAATTCCCTTTTACATTGGTTTTAAGTGCACTTTTAATCATGTTGACATCAGAGATGTCACAGCCTACCCCCCTTAAAAGGAATCTCGTCCCGAGATTCGACTAAACTTAGGAATAAAGAGGGGAAAGGAATACCTCGGCTTACGAAAGAATGTCGGGGAAGTTCTTCCTAAGATAGTCCTCGGTTTCCCATGTGGCTTCATCTTCGGAGTGATGACTCCACTGAACTTTGTACATTTTCACTCCTTTCCTTCGTGTTTGCCTCTCTTTCTTGTCGAGGATCTTGACGGGATGCTCATCATAGGAGAGATCCGGTTCAACCGAGAGTTCCTCTTGTTCAACAACTTCGGTCGGAACACGAAGACACCTCTTGAGTTGAGAAACATGGAATACATCGTGTACGGCTGAGAGCTTCTCGGGAAGCTTCACTTGATAGGCTATCGGCCCACATGGTTGAGTAATTTCATACGGGCCGATATAACGAGGTGCAAGCTTTCCTTTTAATCCAAATCTCTGCACGTCCTTGGTCGGGGAGACCTTAAGATACACGTGATCACCAACTTCAAACTGAAGTGGCTTCCGCCGTTGATCGTAGTAACTCTTCTGCTGTGACTGGGCGGTCTTCAAATTTTCACGAATGATCCTAACCTTTTCTTCTGCTTCCTTTACAAGGTCAGGGCCATAAGTATATCTCTCGCCTGCCTGGGACCAACACAACGGGGTCCGACATCTTCTACCATATAAGGCTTCGAAAGGTGCCATTTTAAGACTCGCCTGGTAGCTGTTGTTATAGGAGAATTCGGCCAGAGATAAACACTTCTCCCAATTCTTCCCATAATGGATAACACATGCACGAAGCATATCCTCAAGTATTTGATTTACCCTTTCCGTCTGCCCATCGGTTTGAGGGTGATATGCTGAACTACGGATCAGCTTCGTGCCTAGGGACAATTGCAATTGCTCCCAAAAGCGTGCTACGAACGGAGCACCACGATCTGAAATTATCGTCTTGGGTACCCCATGTAGACAAACGATCCGCTCCAAATAAATCTCCGCGTACTTCTTAGGAGCATAAATGGTATTGACCGGAATAAAATGTGCGGTCTTGGTAAGGCGATCCACAATTACCCAAATGGAGTCGTGCCCCTGCGGGGTTCTGGGAAGTCCAACAATGAAATCCATGCTTATATCTTCCCACTTCCATGAGGGAATAGGTAGAGGTTGAAGCGTGCCTGCTACCTTTAAGTGGCTAGCCTTAACCCGCTGGCATGTGTCACATTCCGACACATATGTGGCAATTTCTCACTTCATCCGAGTCCACCAAAAGTTTTCTTTCAAATCTTGGTACATTTTGGTGCTGCCGGGATGGATGGAAAATTTAGAGAGATGGGCCTCATCCATAATCTTCCTCCGGAGTTCCGTGTTTTTGGGCACCACGAGGCGATGTCCAAACCACATCACTCCCTGCCCATCTAGCCGGAAACACTTGTACTTCTCTTTCACCTTCTCTTTTGACAACTTCCTTTTAAGGATTTTAATGCTCGCGTCATTCAATTGGGCTACAACAATCTGATCGTGCAAGGTTGGTTCCACTGCAATATGGCTGAAGTACCCGTGTGGAACAATCTCTAAATTGAGCTTAGCCATTTCATGACACAGGGTGTCAGCGTAGGACTCCACGGAAAGACAATGACAATGAGCCTTGCGGCTTAGTGCATCCGCAACTACATTAGCCTTCCCGGGGTGATAATGCACACTAAGGTCATAGTCCTTTGCTAACTCCAACCATCTTCGCTGCCTCATATTCAAATGTGCCTGAGTGAAAACATATTTGTGGCTCTTGTGGTCTGTGTATATGTTGCATGGAACACCCATCAAATAGTGTCTCCACATTTTGAGAGCATGAATAACCGCTGCTAACTCAAGATCATGCGTGGGGTAGTTTTGCTCATGAGGCCGAAGTGCTCGAGAAGCATAAGCAATGACTCGGTTCTCTTGCATGAGGACACAGCCAAGTCCGGTGCCTGATGCATCGCAATAGACATCATAGGGCTTGGTGCAATCGGGTTGAGCTAAAACTGGGGCTGAAGTTAAATGTCTTCTCAAAGTGTGGAAAGCTTCATCACATTTGTCATCCCACTCAAATTTGACTCCCTTCTTTAAGAGTTCGGTCATGGGCTTCGCAATCCGAGAGAAGTCCGGAATAAAGCGGCGATAATAACCGGCTAATCCCAGAAAACTCCGAATCTCGTGGACAGAAGTAGGTGGTTGCCAATCTAGCACCTCTTGCACTTTGGTTGGATCCACGGATATACCATCCTTGGAAACCGTGTGACCTAAGAATTTCACGCTCTCTAACCTGAATTCACACTTGGAGAACTTGGCGTAGAGCTGGTGATCTCTCAACCTTTGAAGAACAATCCGAAGGTGCTCGGCATGCTCTTCCTTATTCTTAGAATATATAAGAATGTCGTCAATGAAAACCACCACAAACTTGTCTAGTTCTGACATGAAGACCGAATTCATGAGGTACATGAAGTAGGCTGGGGCATTGGTGAGTCCAAAAGACATAACCAAGAACTCATAAAGTCCATAACGTGTAGAAAAGGCAGTCTTTGGAATGTCACAAGGCCTGATTTTAATTTGATGATAGCCAGAGCGAAGGTCAATCTTGGAGAACACTCTGGCGCCAGCTAGTTGGTCAAACAGGATGTCAATACGGGGGAGTGGGTACTTGTTCTTAATAGTTACCGCATTGAGAGGCCGGTAATCAATACACAACCTCAAGGAATGGTCCTTCTTCTTCACAAAGATAGTGGGACATCCCCAAGGCGATACACTAGGACGAATGAAACCCTTGTCTAGCAATTCTTGGAGTTGAATTTTTAATTCAGCCAGTTCATTGGGTGGCATTCTATATGGTCTATTTGATATGGGTGCTGTGCCAGGTTGAAGTTCAATCACAAATTCAATGTCCCTATCCGGCGGCATCCCAGGTAAGTCATCCGGAAATACATCGGCATACTCACATACCACCGGAATGTCCTTTAGTTGGGTTTCTACCATTGTATAAGCACACGCATCGACGCAAGTCCGCTGTGGTAGATATAGCACACTAGGGCCCTGCGTAGGCGAGTTTATTTCAACAACTCGTTCCGCAACATCTAGTACAACCTTATGTTGAGTCATCCAGTTGGCTCCTAACACAATGTCAATTCCTTCCATACCAAGCAGAATTAAATCAGTAGGAAATGTTTTACTTCCCAGCCTGATTGGAACATTTCGAGTGACTTGGTTGGATGCAATTTTACCTCCCGCAGTTGATATCACATACGATGATTTGGTATGGTACGATTTTAGTCCGCATTTCACATGGAATCTTGTGCTTATAAAACTATGTGTTGCCCCGGAATCAAACAATATCACAGCAGGTTGAGTGCAGATAGGGAAAGTACCAGTCATGTCTGGGGCTCCCTCGGGTAGGTCGGCCAAAGTGGTGTAGTTGAGCCATCCTTGCCAAACCTGCACGCGCTGCTGCTGCTTGCCCTTGCCTTGCTGATTTCCCGGGCGCTGGTTCTGCTGCTTGTTCTGCGGGCAATCCTTGATAAAGTGATCCTTACTTCCACACTTGAAGCACTGATAGCCGGCTCCAGGGTGAGCTGGCTGTTGTGCATTCTGCCTCGGCGCCTGCTGCTGCTGCGGCGGTGGAGGGAAACGGGGCGCGTTAGGTTGTGGCGGCCTAGCAACCCATCCACCTCCCTGAGGTGCCCTGGACTGTCCTTGCGGTGCAGCCGGGGGAACCAAGCGGAATCTCGGCGGCTGCGCGCTCGAAGGTCCAGCGGGAGTCTTCCTCTTCTTCTCCGCCTTGTGCACCATATTGGCGTCTTCCTGGGCGATGGCGAGGTTCACAAGGTCGCCATATGTGGCTGCACGGGTGGTGGCCAACTGAGCTTTCAACTTGGTGTTCAGGCCACGTCGGAACCTCTCCAGCTTCTTCTCGTCGGAGTCGGCGTGATGACCCGCATATGGGCACAGACCATTGAGGCCTGGGCATACTGGAGCACTGTGCGGGTACCCTGGGTCAGAGCCAAAAATTCGTTCAACTTCCGCTCTACCAGACCGGCCGGAATGTGATGAGCCTTGAATGTAGCTTTGAACTCATCCCACTCAACCACATGACCCTCCTACTGCAGGGCCAGGTAGTTCTCCCACCATAGGAGAGCTGGGCCGCGGAGCTGCTGCGCCGCGAACACGACCTTGCGGTTGGAGGTGCAAGGCGTCGCCAGGATGGTGAACTTGGACTCGATGGCTCGAATCCAGGTGTCTGCCTCCAAGGGCTCATCAGCTCGTGAGAATATCGGCGGGTGTGTTGCCAGGAAATCCTCATATCTGGCCACCTGAGGCTGAGGGGCCCGTTGACCTCCCTGCTGAAGCATCTGCTGCTGCATCATTTGCTGCTGATGCTGCAGGTTCCGGAGAATCTCCGTTTGCGTGGCATACAGCTGCTGCCACGTCGGAGGTTGCTGCGGTGGAGGAGGTGGCGGCGGCTGTTGCTGCCCCTCTGGCCCCTGCTGGTTAGCGTTGGAGCCACTAGCGTCATGACCGCTGCGGGTAATTGCCATCTGCAGTAGGTACGTGTATTAGCCACATTTCATAAGCTTGCATAATGAATGACAAGATAGAACGTGACAATATATTGAAGTGTACTGCGCAGAATGACAAGTCAGCACGCAGTTCGGAAGAAAAATCATATCTCCCAACAGGAAACAAGTCAAATGCTCCAATTCGGTCAGTAGCTCGAAAATTTCATGCTCTACAACTTTCATGTTGGGCTCGGATTCAAATTCGGACTGGAACTAAGCCGAGAAATTCAATCTTTAGCTCTCTGCATTTGCTGTTTTTCAGCAGGCCGAGCTGTAGTGTTTTGGTTGGCATTTTTATTTCGCTTAACCAATAGGGTTGCAATTTGGTGATCATTTTGTTTGACAAATTCCAAAAAACTTTGTAGTTCACATCACAGCCCAGAAATGAATGGAAAACCCATCAATAATTAAAACAAGGTTAGCTGCAGAATGTTTTCAACACAGCTATTACAACTTCGTCAAGTTTTGATCACAAAACCACATCATTAAATTACATTGCCACCAAAAGATAACAAGGGGAGCTCAACTCCATCTAGCCTATTACAACATGAAGCCAAAATCTAGGCCTAGCAGAGGAGTAAACTTGCTACTACCACTCTAAAAATCATCTAGGTTGTTAGCGGTAGCCTCGCTGCCCATAGGCGAAGGTGGAGCTGGAAGGGGCGGCATCTCATCCTCGGTGTCCATGTCGGAATCGGGGGCCTCTCCTTCACCATCCCCTCCTTCTTGCTCAAGAAGGTGCTGAGCGTCATGGGCGGCAAGCATAGCATTTGCATGCTCCAAGGTACCGTGTACCTCCTCAAGCTCATCCCTTGTTTGCGCTAACTCATTTTGGGTGTTGTTGTGCGCAATGTGGAGGTCACTCAATTGCCTCTCCAAGTCAGCAATCATGGCATCTCTAGTGGTCACCTCAATGGACAAGGAGGTCCTCTCAACCCCTATGTCACGGGCACGGGCGGACATGTCCATAGCAAGATTGAGCATCTCGCTCTGCGACCGTCCAAGAAGTGCCTGCAAATGGTGGTAGGCTCGTATCCACCTCATCATCAACGCGGCTGCAGCGACGGGGTTCTCCGCCATCCTCAAAGGGGAGCTAAGGTAGCGTCTCATCCAATGGGGATCATCCGGCTGAGTCAGTGGGAACAACCCCAGTAACTGGTGCTCTACCAACTCCTGGTTCTGAGCAACAAAAGAGCTAATGCCATTCAAGGCGGCTAGCTCACACGTCGTCTCCATGTGGTGTCCGTGAACTTCCACCGTCCAAGTGGGGGAGCTAGGACACGGTGGGTGGCGATATACCACCAAACGCACACGGGAACGAGTCACACCGCGGTCCCGGATGATAGTCCTCTCATACTGTGGCGGTGTAGGGTAGTCAAGCGCCTGCAAAACCGACCACAAGATGCTAGGGAAGCCTTCCCATCCCAAGCAAACAGAGAAGGACACGTCGTTGGGGTAGCTGGCCAGGTCAGCGAGAGCGTCCATTCTGAACCAAAAGAAAAGGGCAAGGGTGAGAACCGGTTAGCGCCAAAGAAAACAAAAACAGATTCTGGACAGTGTAATAAAAATTACAAAACTCGAAATCTACAAGCTCAAAGTTTCCCAAATTTGGCCAGGACATCGTTTAAGTAATTCCTAACAAGTTTCATGTTGGAGGTTTGAGCAGAAACTGTCGTTAAGATGGTGTAAAAATTCAATTTTTATCTCACTATCCCCAGAAATTTCCAGCAGACAGGGGGTTGCCATTTTTAGCATAACTCCAGTTCTACTGAACCATGTTCGTTGAAATTTCTACAGCACATACTTCATAATATTTGTGACAACTTTCGTGTTGAACACTTTTTCATTTGACAGAGTTTTCAGTTTCGAAATAAGGGGGCAAACAGACTGGTCTCAGCAGGATTTTTGGGTTGTGATTTCGATTTCGACGGCGGTTCGATTTGGTCACTTACTAAAATTCAATATTAATTCAGTGAGATGCAAAGAATGAGCAGCCTATTCGTTCTCGCCAATACACATGCCAATAAACTTTTGGCTTACGAAGTTAGTGCCGGTGGCTAGGCAATATCCGTCTCTCCCTATATTATCTAGCCGAACTTTTCTAACCGTTTCAACATACGGATTCGCGGTTAGTGTACCTGCAGAAAATTCCATTCCAGAGCATGTATAATCAACCTTTCGTGCCAGTCCTCACGAAAGCGTCTCCATTCATTACCACCCGCTATAGAGGTGGCACCCGAACGTTTAACATTGAACGGGCAATGTTCATATGTTACCAAGGCAACATATTGACAGTTTCATACGCTATTGAAATAGCGTATTGACTTTGTGCCGCCATCATATTTGCATATGATGCCGTGGTATGCTACAGCAATCGCCGTACCTTGCGCCCACCATGCTATTCTAGTTTCATACGCCGTCACAGCGTATTGACTATGTGCCGCCACTATATTTTCATATAGTGCCGTGGTACGTTACAGCAATCGCCGTACCTTGCGCCCACCATTGCGTAAAGTAAATGACAGAATGAAATGTGCTGGAAGTCAGTATAATATACTATTTGCCACCTATCATATCGTGATCCCTTAACCCACATAGGCTTCACGCTCTAGGTAACATCCTTTCCTAAATTAACCTTCCTTCGCGAGGCGCGGCGGAAGTACGAGTTGGCAAATTTTATTCAAAAATGCTTATTTAAAGGTTTGTTGCTCTCTCCGGTGCGCTGCTTCGGCTCTGATGCCAGCTGTGGCGGACCACTCCGAAATTATTCCAAGTTAAGTACCTCGGGACCACTAATCGAGTAGTCAGGCACTTAATCCGGAATAAGCTGGAGCGCCGTCGGATTAAACCTGATTTAACCACGTTCTTTTCTCGATCGAAACAACAGCACGCCCACACGACGGTGAGTTCCAGAGATTACAACATTCCACAATTTAACATACACAAATAGTATCTCAAAGTTATTACAAATCAGTTTGAAATTAAATCAGAGTATTAAAGTCTTGCAGCGGAAATAAAGTTCATTGCAGCGGAATTAAAAGGTTCATCGCAGCGGAAGAAATCTAACGACGATACAAATAACACCATGCTGAAGCCTGCCACGGTGCTACTCCTCCCGTTCCTCGGCAGAGGACGGAACCCATTCGATGTGCCATCCAGGGGGAACCTGGGTAGGCCAAGTCAAAGCATCAACGGCCACATCCAACATGGTACCTGTAAATCAATGCCACAGGCAAGGCTGAGTATACTAATACTCAGCAAGGCTTACCCGTCGAGTGAAAAATACATCACCGACATCTAGACATGAGAGGCTTTTGGCTGGTGGGTTTGTTTGCCAAAAAGCAACTAAGAGTAGGTCCTTGCTTTCATGTTTTAGCATCATATTCTATTAGATTTAACCATTCTAGATTTGCATCCTCTCTAAGCATACAAGTGGTGCAATACAATTTATTTCATAGAACAAGTTCATCAACCTCAAAGTTCCACTTGTTACTCAATGTAGCAAGGCGGTCAAGCAGTCTCATTAACCGCGAGAAGCGGACAGTTCGAACCGAATTTCTGCTACCTGGCCAGGGGAAACCCAACACACACGGATACTCTGCTTGCTATAAAAGGTACAAGCATTTCCCAACCTTTCCCATCGATCCACAATTCGGAACCGGGTCCATTTCCTTAGGATAAAGGTTTACTGCTTCACTCACAGTCTCACGTATATATCCACAAGTGTACGGCAGGGGAATTTCCAAGGAGAGATGGCTATCGGCCCTAGCTGCTTCAATCTGGTACCGGGCTTACCGACTCCCATATATCGGCATGCATGCGGTACGTTCAAAAACTTGACACACTCAACCACACATTTCGACCTTAATCAATTATCATACACGGACGGGAGATCTACATCTATCATCCCGCCCGTCAATCCTTATGATTCCAACATAAGTAAAGACAAGCAATTCCTATGTCTCGCGAGTCACAGGAAATCACTCGACTTGTAACGGACCTAAAGCAATGCCCTATCGATCCTTTCATACTAGTGTTGCAAGTCATAGGTACTAGGAAATGTGCAGCTAAGGTATTCAATCAACTCCTTGAAACGTAAATGCACAAGCATAGGAAATTCATAGATGCGTAATTGGTAAAGGTTAGGTTATGCTCCGGGGCTTGCCTTCTTGCTCAAGCTGGGGGTTAGCCTCCGGGTTGGTCGATCCTTCGCCGGCACCTTCTTCCGGGACTCCTTCCTCGTCAGCGGGGATGAGGTGGTAGTTGCCGTCCGGGATAGCGCCTTCTACATGAGATGCATAGTTTAAGGTGGCTGCCTATTGATTCTAAGATTAAGGCCTTGAAGGCCATATTCACCTAGACATGCTTAAGTACTACTATTTTCTTCACAAAAACAGAGTAGAGGTGTGGAAAAGTTTATTTGACTTCGATGGTGATTGTGTACATATATAAAAGAATTCTATTTATTACTTCACAATTTAGGGTGCTGTCCTGGAATTTCAGATTCCCTTTATTTTATTCTAACTAATTAACAAATAGGTTTATTCTTTTATATAAATCAATTTCCACCTAGATTACTTCTCATTTTTGTTTCTCCATTTCTGTTCATCATTTTTATCTATAAACTTTATGACAACAACTGGAGTATAAGAGCTAAGCTCACTCCAAAATTTAGCTAAATCTGAGCTACACATAATTTATTAAAAATAAATCAATCAGCTGTCTGCAGAAATGAAATAAATTCATATAAAATCGAAAATTCATCCAATTCAGGAGATTTTCTAACCAAAGCTAGTCATAAGCATGAGGAGGAATCTGGCCAAGTGGTGGCTCAAAATAACCCTTGGACAGTCCTCAATAAATTTCTATCCAAAAACACATATTTATTTATTTGCTGGTATAAACAGAGCAAAAATTTAGTTTTTCATTTTTAACAGCTGTGCTAACAAGTTTTTAGTCCTCTGGAGCAAAATGGTGATTTTTCACTGCAGGGATTATTTTTAATAATTTCTGGACTACAAAAAGACAGGAAACACATTTTAATTCATAACTGAAGCTACACTTCATATTTTTAGGTCCCCTTTGGACACAAGCTGTCCAAAGTCACTACAAACAACATATCCAAAGATCAACCCTAGCGGAGCTCTGGATTTGAAATGGTGCACAAGTTTCAATTTCCACAGTTTGAATTTTAATTCAAAAACGGTTCATCAAAAGTATACACATGCCTAAAGGAGATTGGAGTCTACAATCTCACGAATCCAGGGAGTATTTTTGTGCATTTTTCTAATTTTTGTACGATTTTTAACGGATTTTACAAGATTCGGGAAAATTAGATCTAGGTTTAAGAATCTTTTTACGCCGGGGACCCTAGAACTTTCAAAACCTTTCAAACTAGTCCCTGACTTTTACACGGAGGACCCTGGAAAAACGAAGACGATGAACTTATGCCCTCGGCTCTCGCCGGAGTTGCGCCCGCCAAACGGCGGCGAGCTAGGGTCGGGCAAGTGGGGGAAAAGATCCAGGGGCTCACCACGAGTCGGTTGGGGACGGTTGGGAGGCCGGGGAAGCTCGGGGTTTTGCCGGCGACGAGCAGTGGCGGTGCGGCCGCCGCGATTGCTACGCCGGTGAGGTCGGAGGCGTTTGTCGGGGTTTGAAGGGTCCTAGAGCACCAGTGGAGCTCGAGGAAGCTAAAGGCGTGTTCGGTTGACCTCGGGGACGGCTCGGAGTGGGGTCTCGACGTGCGGGTGCTCCGGCGGCCGAAAATCGCGATTTGGGAGAAATCTTGATTTCTCGCCGGAGAAGTGACAATAGCTCGGGAGGAGTGGGGAGAAATGGAGCTAGGGTAGAGGTCTAGCTACGTGCGCGATGAATTTGGGAATGGTGGAGTGTGGAAGGAGAATTTCTCGGCGAAGCTCGGCTCGGTTCGCGCGTCGCAAGGAAGAAGACGACGGGGAAGTGCGCGAGGAGACGAACTGGAGCAGTGAGCGAGTGAGTGGAGAGTGAGAGCGGCTCGGTGGGAGGCTTGGGCACGCTAGAGCGGGGTCGTGCGGCCTCGGGAGCGTGCGCGCGGAGTAAAAGCCGACGCGACGCGCCATTGATGCGCTGGGAGCTTGGACAGAGCGCGAGCGGCTCGGTTGGCGAGGGAGATCCTTGCGTGCTGCTGGAGGATCGTCTACAGGGCGTGTTGGAGCGTAGCGGGACAGAATCGCGGCCTGCAGAGCGCGCAGCGCGGCGCGAGCGCGCGTGCGGCCACGGCGGCGCGCGACCGGCATGATGGCGTTCCGCGGCGCGAGGCGAGGCGACTCGACGGCGGCGACGTGATGGCACGGGATGGGCTGGACAAGTGCTAGGCGACAAGCGCCAGGGTCCACCACGGCTCGGCCAGCTCGGCGCTGCCTGCGCCGCTCGCCGGCCACGTGGCGGCCGAGCTCCGGCCAGCGCAGGGGCGCGCCAGGGCCACTGTTGGCGCCCGTGGAGCTCCGTTTTCCAATTCAAATTTTCTCCAAAAATTTGAACTGAACTTGAAAAAGTGTGAAAATAAAAGTTGGAGTTTGGGAGATGGGACACAACTTTCTTTTTGGGATGAACCTGAAATTCCAAGTTTTTCGAGCTCAAACAACCCAATTACAAAAAGGTGCCCAGAACGGTATTGCGAGTTTTCGAGGGACTAAACTGCAAAATTTTCAAAAGTTACAAACAGTGACTAGGGTTTATTTGTGATGACAAACAACTTTTATTTTTGGAGATTTTCATGTTTAGTACAAAAATCTCGAGTTTTCAGTTGGACGTCAAACAACCCTTGTTTTTGAATTTAAAATTGAATTTTTGATGGATTTTTAAGTTTCAACCCATAATTCCCTGTTACATTGGTTTTAAGTGCACTTTTAATCATGTTGACATCAGAGATGTCACACGTACGTGTATCGCTCGCCTGCCTGGGACCAACACAACGGTGTCCGACATCTCCTACCATACAAGGCTTCGAAAGGTGCCATTTTGAGACTGGCTTGGTAGCTGTTGTTATAAGAGAATTCAGCCAGAGATAAGCACTTCTCCCAATTTTTCCCATAATAGATAACGCACGCTCGAAGCATATCTTCTAGGATTTGATTTACCCTTTCCGTCTGCCCATCGGTTTGGGGGTGGTATGTTGAACTACGGATTAATTTGGTGCCTAGGGACAGTTGCAAATGTTCCCAAAAGCGTGCCACAAATTGAGTACCACGATCTGAAATTATCGTCTTGGGCACCCCATGTAGACAAACAATCCGTTCCAAATAGATTTCAGCATACTTCATAGTGGTATAGGCTGTATTGATGGGAATGAAATGTGAGGTCTTTGTGAGGCGGTCCACAATTACCCAAATGGAGTCATGCCCCTGAGGGGTCCTGGGAAGTCCAACAATGAAATCCATGCTTATATCTTCCCACTTCCATGAGGGTATAGGTAGAGGTTGAAGAGTGCCTGCTACCTTCAAGTGGCTAGCCTTTACCCGCTGACACGTATCACATTCCGACACATATTGGGCAATTTCCCGCTTCATCCCAGTCCACCAAAAGTTCTATTTAAGGTCTTGGTACATTTTGGTGCTACCGGAATGGATGGAAAATTTTGAAAGGTGAGCTTCATCCATGATTTTCCTTCGGAGTTTGGCGCTCTTGGGCACCACCATCCGATGTCCAAACCACATCACTCCCTGCCCATCTACCCGGAAGCATTCATATTTTTCCTTGACCTTCTCTTTTGCCAACTTTCTTTTGAGGATTTTAATCTTTGCATCATTTAATTGGGCCACAACAATCTGATTGTGCAAGGTTGGTTCAACAGAGATATGGTTGAAATACCCATGAGGAACAATCTCCAAGTTGAGCTTTGCCATTTCAATGCACAAAGTATCGGCATAGGACTCCACGGAAAGGCAGTGACAGCGTGCCTTGCGGCTTAGTGCATCCGTGACCACATTAGCCTTCCCGGGGTGATAATGCACACTAAGATCATAGTCCTTCGCCAACTCCAACCATCTTCACTGTCTCATATTCAAATGTACCTGAGTGAAGACATATTTGAGGCTCTTGTGATCGGTGTATATGTTGCATGGAACACCCATCAGGTAGTGTCTCCAAATCTTGAGAGCATGAATAACTGCTGCCAATTCAAGATCATGTGTAGGGTAATTTTGCTCATGTGGCCGAAGTGCTCGGGAAGCATAAGCAATGACCCGGTTCTCTTGCATAAGGACACAACCGAGCCCGATGCCTGAAGCATCACAATAAACATCATATGGCTTGGTGCTGTCGGGTTGAGCTAAGACTGGGGCTGAAGTCAAGTGTTTTCTTAAAGTATGGAAGGCTTCTTCACATTTGTCACTCCACTCGAATTTGACCCCCTTCTTTAAGAGTTCGGTCCTGGGTTTAGTAATTCGAGAGAAATCTGGAATGAAGCGGCGATAGTAACCAGCCAGACCCAGAAAACTCCGAATTTCATGGACAGAGGTGGGTGGCTGCCAATCCATCACCTCTTGCACCTTGGTCGGATCCACGGAGATACCATCCTTGGAAACCGTATGACCCAAGAATTTCACGCTTTCAAGCCAGAATTCATATTTGGAGAACTTGGCATAAAGCTGATGGTCTCTCAATCTCTGGAGGACAATGCGAAGGTGCTCGGCATGCTCTTTCTCATTCTTGGAATATATGAGGATGTCATCAATAAAGACCACTACGAACTTGTCAAGCTCGGACATGAAAACCGAATTCATGAGATACATGAAGTAGGCTGGGGCATTCGTGAGTCCAAAAGACATGACCAAGAATTCACAGAGTCCATAGCGGGTGGAGAAGGCAGTCTTGGGAATGTCACAAGGACGAATCTTTATTTGGTGATAGCCGGAGCGAAGATCAATCTTAGAGAATACTCTGGCGCCAGCTAGTTGATCAAAAAGGACATCAATGCGGGGAAGTGGATATTTGTTTTTAGTGGTCACCGCATTGAGAGGCCAGTAGTCAATACACAACCTCAAAGAATGATCCTTCTTCTTCACAAAGATGGCCGGACATCCCCATGGTGACACACTAGGACGGATGAAACCCTTGTCTAGTAGCTCTTGGAGTTGAATTTTTTAGTTCAGCCAATTCATTGGGTGGCATTCTATAGGGTCTCTTTGATATAGGCGTTGTGCCCGGTTGAAGTTCAATTACAAATTCAATATCCCTGTCTGGCGGCATCCCAGGTAAGTCATCCGGAAAAACATCGGCATACTCACATACCACTGGAATATCTTCTAGTGGTGTTCCTACCATAGTGTAGGCACAAGCATTGGCGCATTTTCGGTGTGGCAAATATAGTGCACTAGGTCCATGTGTAGGCGAGTTTATTTTCACAACCCTTTCGGCAACATCTAGTATAACCTTATGTTGGGTCATCCAATTTGCTCCCAAAACAATATCAATTCCTTCCAATCCAAGTAGAATTAGATCAGTAGGAGAAACTTTACTACCCAGCTTGATTGATACTTTTCGAGTGACTTGGTTGGATGCTATTTTACCTCCCACAGTTGATATCACATATGTTGATTTGGTGTGATATGATTTTAACCCACATTTTGCATTAAACCTGGTGCTTATAAAACTGTGTGTTGCCCCGGAATCAAACAATATCACAGCAGGTTGGTTGTGGATAGGGAAGGTACCAGTCATATCTGGTGCTCCCTCAGGTAGGTCAGCCAGGGTGGTATAGTTGAGCCTTCCCTGCCTGACTTGGACTCGCTGCTACTTGCCCTTGTTCTGCTGATTTCCAGGTCGCTGGTTCTGCGGCTTGTTCTGCGGGCATCTGCGGGTAGTCCTTGATGAAATGGCTGTTGCTGCCACACTTGAAACATTGGTAGCCACCTCCAGGACAAAGTGGTTGCTGCACGTTTTGCCTCGACGCCTGGGGCTGCTGCGGCGGTGGAGGGAAGCGAGGCGCACCCTGCTGTGGTGGCCTGGCAACCCAACGTCCTCCCTGGGGTGCACTTTGCTGCCCCTGTGGTGCAGCCGAGGGAACCAAGTGGAACCTCTGGGGTTGCCCACCCGAGGGTCCAGCGGGAGCCTTCCTTTTCTTCTCGGCCTTGTGGATCATGTTGGCGTCTTCTTGGGCGATGGCGATGTTCACGAGTTCACCATAATTGGCAACCTGTGTGGTGGTTAGCTGGGCCTTGAGCTTGGTGTTGAGGCCACGGCGGAACCTCTCCTTCTTCTTGTCATCAGAGTCAGCATGATGACCCGCTTACGGACACAGACCATTGAAGGCCTGCGCGTACTGAAGCACAGTGCGGGTAGCTTCAGTCAGCGCCAGGAACTCATTCAACTTCCGTTCCACCAATCCAGCAGGAATATGGTGGGCTTTGAAGGCAGTTTTGAACTCCTCCCATTCAATGACATGGTTCTCCTCCTGGAGAGCCAGATAATTCTCCCACCACAGGAGAGCTGTGCCACGGAGCTGCCGTGCCACAAAGACCACCTTGCGGATTGGAGTGCAAGGTGTAGCCAGTATGGAGAACATGGATTCGATGGCCCGAATCCATGCGTCCGCTTTCATGGGCTCCTCGGCTCTGGAGAAAATTGGAGGGTGGGTGGTCAGGAAGTCCTCGTACCGTGCCACTTGAGGTGGAGGGTCACGATGACCGCCTTGCTGCTGCATCTGCTGCTGCATCATCTACTGCTGATGCTGCAGGTTACAGAGGATCTCCGTCTGGGTGGCATACAGCTGCTGCCAAGTTGGGGGTTGTTGCGGTGGCGGAGGTGGTGGTGGCTCCTGTCCTTCCGGTCCTTGCTGGTTAGCATTGGACCCGTTAGCATCGTGACCGCTGCGAGTGATAGCCATCTGCAGTAGGGACTTGTATTAGCCACAATCTATAAGCTTGCATAAACGAATGTCAAGATAGAACGCGGCAATGTAACGAAGTTTACTGCATAAGGATAACATATCAGCAAGCAGTTTTGGGGGAAAATTCATATCCTTCAATAGAAGTCGAGTTAGACACTCCAATTCAGTCAGTAGCTGAAAAATTTCGTATTCTACAACTTTCGTGTTCGGCTAGGGACCAAAATCAAGCTAGAACTAGGCCGAAAAATTTGAATTCCAGTCCTCTGTTTTTGCTGCTTTTCAGAAGGCCGAGCTGTAGTGTTTTGGTTGCCATTTTTATTTCGCTTAACGGGTGGAGTTGAAATTTGGTGAGCGTTTTGTTTGACAAATTTCAGAAAACTTTGTAGTTCAAGTCATAGCCCAGAAATGAAAGGAACACACGTCACTAATTAAAACAAGAGTGGCTGCAGAAGTTTTCAACATAAACATTACAACCATCCACAAGTCTTGGGGCACATACATCCCATACCAACTGGATTACATTGTTCAATTGCTTAAAAGAACTCAACTCTCACTAGTCTATTACATCATGAAACCAAAATTTAGGCTACACGGAGGAGTAACTTGCTACCAAGCGTCTAGAAGTCGTCTAGGTTGTTAGCGGTAGCCTCGCTGCCCATAGGAGACAGCGGAGCGGGTAGGGGTGGCATGTCATCCTTGGTATCCATGTCTGAATCAGGGGCTTCTCCTTCATTTTCTCCCGCCTCGTTGAGGAGGTGCTGAGCATTGTTGGCCTGCACATTCTCTAGCTCGTCCCTCACTTGAGCTAGCTCATTGTTGGCATTATTGTGTGTTATGTGGAGGTCGGTCAGCTGCCTCTCCAAGTCAGCAATCATGACATCCCTAGTGCTCACCTCTATGGACAATGAGGTCCTCTAAATCCCAAGGTCACGGGCACGAGCAGACATGTCAATGGCAAGGTTAAGGGCTTCATTTTGTGCCCGCCCAAGTAGTGCCTGCAGCCGGTGATAGGCCCTGATCCACCTCATCAAAAGTGCGGCTGCAGCAACGGGGTTCTCTACCACCCTCAAAGGTGAGCTGAGATAGCGCCTCATCCAATGAGCATCGTCAGGCTAGGCCGGTGGGAACAGTCCAAGTAGCTGGTGCTCCACCAGGTCCTGGTTCTGGGCACAGAAAGAGCTGATCCCATTGAGAGTAGCCAACTCACAGGTGGTCTCCATATGGTGTCCATAGACTTCCACACTCCATGTGGGCGAGCTTGGACACGGTGGGTGGCGGTACACCACCAAATGCACTCTAGATCGTGTCACACCACTGTCACGGAGGATGGCTCTCTCATACTGCGGCGGGGTGGGGTAGTCAAGTGCCTTCAACACAGACCAAAGGATGCTAGGAAAACCCTCCCATCCAAGGCAGTCTGAGAAGGAGACGTCATTAGGGTAGCTAGCAAGGTCAGCATGGCCGTCTATCTGAACAAAAAGGTCAAGTGTGAGAACTGGTTAGCGCCAATAAACCAAAAACAGATTCTGGACAGTGTAGTAAAAATTGTAAAACTCAAATTCTACAAACCCAGAAATTACCAAACTTGGCCAGAACGTTGTTTAGTTAATTCCAAACAAGTTTCATGTTGAAGGTTTGAACAGAAACAGTCGTTAAGCAGGTGAAAAAATTCAATTCCTATCTCACTGTTCCCAGGAAATTCCAGCAGACAGGGGGTTACCATTTTAATCCTAACTCTTAATTTACTGAACCAAAATTGTTAAAATTTCTACAGCATTTGTGACAACTCCCATATTGGGTATTTTTTCGTTTTGTGGGGTTTTCAGGCTCGAAACGACAGTGCAAACAGGTCTGTTTTCAGTAGAGTTCCAGCACAGTTTCCGGTCATCATTCAATTTTGCAACGGGTAGTTTAAGGTCATTCAACATGATTTACTTGAGTTTCAGTGAATTGCATGCACGAGCGGCCTAATCGTTATCACCATCACACGTGCCAATAACTTTGGCTCACGAAGTCAGTGCCGGTGGCTAGGCAATATTCGTCTGTTCTTATATTAGCTAGCCGAACTTTTCTAACCGTTCAACTTACGGAATCGTGGTTAGCATACCTGCAGAAAATTTCCATTCCAGAGCAGTATAATGAACCTCCCGTGCTAGCACTCACGGAAGCATCCCCATTCATTACCACCCACTATAGTGGTGGCACCCGAACGTTCAACATTGAACGGGCAATGCTTCATATGTCACCGAGGCAATATATTGACAATTCATACGCTCATGAAATGGCGTATTGACTTTGTGCCGCCATCATATTTGCATATGATGCCGTAGTACGCTACAGCAATCGCCGTACCTTGCGCCCACCATGCTATTCTAGTTTCATACGCCATCACAGCGTATTAACTTTGTGCCGCCACTATATTTTCATATAGTGCCGTTGTACGTTACAGCAATCGCCGTACCTTGCGCCCACCATTGTGAAAAGTAAATGACAGAATGAAATGTGCTGGGAGTCAGTAATATAATTAGCTACCTATTATATTGCGATCCCTTACCCACATAGGCTTTACGCTCTATTCATTATCCTTAGCGGTCCTATGGATGGCATCCCATCGCAAGAGCGCGGCGGAAGCAAGGGTTGGCATATTTTATTTCAAAGTTGTTTATTAAGGGTCTGTTGCTCTCTTTGGTGCGCATGTTTCGGCTCTGATGCCAGCTGTGGCGGACCACTCCGAAATTATTCCAAGTTAAGTACTCACGGACCACTAATCAAATAGTCAGGCACTTAATCCGGAATAAGCTGGAGCGCCGTCGGATTATACCTGATTAACCACGTACTTTCACGATCGAAACAACACGCGCGCCCACACGAAGGTGAGTTCCAGAAATTACAACATTCCACAAATTCAACTTACATAAATAGTCTCCACAAGTTATTACAAACTAAGTTTGAATTTCAGTAAAAGTACGAGAGTTCATTGCGGCAGAAATTTAACTAACGACGATACATAGCAACACCATATTGAAGCCGGCTATGGTGCTACTCCTCCCGATCCTCGGCAGAGGACAGAACCCACTCGACATGCCAGCCAGGCGGAACCTGGGCAGGCCAAGAGACGGAATTCACCGCCTCCTCCAAAGCAGTACCTGAAATAAAAGCCACAAGCAAGGCTGAGTATACTAATACTCAGCAAGGCTTACCCGTCGGGTCAAATCTACTTCACTGAATTCTAGACATGAGAGGCTTTTGGCCGGTGGGTTTGTTTGCCAGAAAGCAACTAAGAGTGGATCCTTACTTTCATGATTTTAGCATCAAATTCTAATAGCGTTAACCATTCTAAATTAGCATCCTCTCTAAGCATATAAGTGGTGCAATACAATTTAGTTCATACAAAAAAATTCATCCTCCTCATAGTTCCACTTGTTACTCAATGCAGCACAGAGGTCAAGCAGTCTCATTAACCGCGAGAAGCGGACAGTTCAAACCGAATTTTGCTACCTGGCCAGGGAAACCCAACACACACGGATAATGCTTGCTATAAAAGGTACAAGCACTTCCCAACCTTTCCCATCAATCCACAATTCGGCGCCGGGTCCATTCCCTTAGGATAAAGGTTTACCGCTTCACTCACGGCATCATGCATATATCCACTTGTGTACGGCAAGGGAAACAAAATATTTCCAAGGAGAGATGGCTATCGGTCCTAGCTGTTTCAATCTGGTACCGGGCTTACCGATTCCCATAGGTCGGCATGTGCGTGGTACGTTCAAAAACTTGACACACAGAACCACACGTTCCGACCTTAAACCAATTACCATACACGGACGGGAGATCTACACGTACCATCCCGCCCGTCCATCCTTATGATTCCAACATAAGTAAAGACAAGCAACTCCTATGTCTCGCGAGTGACAGGAAATCACTCGACTTGTAACGGTCCTAAAGCATAGCTCTATCGACCCTATCATACTAGTATTTCAAGACATAGGTACTAGAATTATGCAACTAGGGTATTCGAACAACTCCTTGAATGTAAATGCACAAACATAATTAATTCATAGTTGCACAATTTGAAAGTTAGGTTATGCTCCGGGGCTTGCCTTCTTGGGCTACGCTCGGGTCAGTCTCCGGTTCGATCACGATCACGTCGGCACCACCTTCGGGAGCTTCTTCTTCATTGGCGGGGACGAGGTTGTAGGTTCCGTCAGTGAGAGTGCCTTCTACATGAGATGCATAAATTTTTTTAAGAGTTGCCGCTGGTTTTTAGTTTAAAGGTTAAGGCTCCTGAAGGCCATATTCACCTATGTAACACCCAGATTTCCAAGAAATCCGAATGCTTCCATATGTGTGCCCAGGATGTCCACAGAACACATATAGATTACAAATATTGAATCACAGAGAACACAATGCTCGAATAAAGTAGTTTATATCAGAGTTTAACACAAGACAAAGTCTTAAACAAATAACACAGCGGAAGTCTTAATATTATTTAAACGCTTCATAACTAGTAGAGCCTCAAATCCACAGGGACACCGACTGGCTGAACACAGCTAGAAGTACGGCAGATCCTCCGAAAACTCAGCAAGCGACTGATCATTCAGTGCTCCATCTGTTACCCATCCGGGATTTTATTGAATAGTTGCAAGTGTAAGTAAACCATCTTACTTAACAAGTATAACACGGGTTATGCAAGGACAAAAGGCTGGACACGGTTGAACTGCAGTAGCACTTTTAGTTGTTTCATTTTAGTATCATCTATTCTACTACAAATGAGTAGAATCCCAAGTATAAACCCATTAATAAGGTATAAGTGATTATAGAACAAACCAACATCAACCACTAACTTCATCTTCTAATCAAAAAGGATCCAGGACGCTCGTGTCCGTGAGCACGGCTACCATGATAGATCAACACTCTGCAGAGGTTTCGCCCTTTACCCGCCGGTCACATAAATCCAAAAGAACTTATGTTACGAGGACTTTCACAAAACACCCTAACAAGCACAGTAGCCGTTTTGGTTCAACATAGGCACATAACCCGAGGCATCGAGATTGACGTACGCTCAGGGCGCAACGTGAGGGGGTCAATGGCGTCCAGAGCGAGAGCGCAATCATCGCAACGTGTGAAGCTGCCGTACATCGGGCGCTTACATCACGGGACTTTGCCTAACGGGGCATAGCCAACGGATAAAACCGTCCTCGATGGATCAAACTATACTCTCACCCATGCACCCCACATACGCCTTTCGGTAACCACTGGCGAGCTAGAGACGTACAAGCTAGTTATCCAAGACCAGAGCCATTATAGTTCCAACGGCGGCGAACAGGTTCCTGGGTTGTCGCTTTAAGAACCGGACCTTATGGACAGACATTAGAACAAAGCACAAAGCACATGCTCCAATTCCCTAGATCAAACCTTATAGAGACACTAGAACAAAGCACACAGCACATGCTCTAGTTCCCCGAACCATGTTGCTAAAAAGCATCTTTTAACCATCATTCAAGTGAACCATTAAGTCAATATTGACATTAAATGTAAATGTTGGTTGCAGCGCATAGCATAGACTAACCATAATGCATAAAACCCCGGGTAAACAAGGAATAAGGTAAAGACTAGGAACATCCTTAATAGTTAACAGTATTAGATACATGCATATGATTTATGTGATTAATCGGTGTATAGGTAACAAGGATGGTCCGTGTTATACTTGCCTTCCTCAGTGAACTGCTGCTGCACCTGCTCTTCGAGAACGGGATCGTCGGCGAACTCGAACGGCTCGGCAACTACTCACATCGATCACCAACAAGCATCCACACATACATGCAAACAAGGCATTTAATTAGAACAATACACCAAACATAAACAAAAGATGAAAAGAAGGCTTTGGAACTACTCTACGCTTCACTACGAACACATGAGCACAAAAAACACTCAAATCGGAGTTAAAACAGAGAAACTACGCTTAAAACGGGCTCTAGGGGCTTGCTGGTAAAGGTTTTAGGCTTCCAGGGGTGTTTTTGAAAGAAACCAGGGACCTAAAACATAATTTCATATAAAAACTCGAGGGCTGCGATGTAAAAACGACTTTCAGGACGGCGGGCACTATTTTTCAAAAGAACAGGGGCTAAACCGAAAGAAAAAGGACTTGGTTGTAAATACTTTTGAACTGCGCTGGACCGCGGGTTGATTTTCAAAAACTGCACGGGCTCTTTTGCAAAACGGGCACGGCGGCTGCTGGATGATGACGTGGGCTGACGTCATAGTGGACCGAACCGTGGACCGGCTTGAACCGCGGTTCATTGGTTCACGGTGAACCGGCTCGGTTTAAAACGGTTTTCAGATCTGGCCGTCGGTTTTGAATCTAACGGCTGAGATTAGATCTAGCTCAAGGGTTGCCAGGGACAGCGGCTCGCGGCGGCGCGCGGCGGCGTCCTCGCCGGAGTTGGCTCGGCTGGGGGTTAGGGGGCTCGGTTTCTCGCCGCGTTTGGTCCTAGATGTAGAGGAGACAACATAGGTTCGGTTTGGGGGTCAGGGGAGAGGTTTAGGCTGCGGTGGTGGCCGGCGGCGAGCGGAGGCGGGTCGACGGCTCCGGTGAGGTCGTGCGAACGCGGGAAAGCAAGAGAGAGAGGGTTTAGGGCCTCGGCGTGTTGCTTACCCCACGGCGAAGCTCCTGGTGCGGGTCTAGGCGTCAATGGAGCGGCGAACTCGCGGATTGGCGGCGGTGGCTCAAAGTCGAAGGCGGCAGCTAGGGTTTGGCGGCGTCGGGCACTGGTGGCGCAAGGATAGGTGGCGGCGCTATTTATGGGGGCGAGGGGAACCTTGGCGTGCGCTCCAAACCGAGGAGTCCGGGCGGAAGGCGTGCGCGAGGCGGCGGCAGCTCGGATCGGGGAAGAGTCCCGGCCGCGTACGGCGAGAGGTAGGAGACGCAGCTGACGGGTGGGCCCAAGGTGTCAGCGGCAGAGGCGGAGTGCGGGCGCGCTGCTGGCGGAAGGGAGAGGCGCCGACAGGTGGGCCCGGGATGTCAGTGGCAGGGAGGGAGAGACTGCGCGGCGCTAACCGGTGGGCTGGCGGGCTGTTGGGCCAACGGCTAGCTGGGCTGCGCAGGGGAAAGAAGGATTGGGCCGCGCAGAAAAAGAAAAGAGAAGAAAGGCTGGGCCGCTGGGCTGAAAAGGAAGAAGGAAAAAGAGAGAGAAAAAGAAAAGGTTTTTCTTTTATTCAAACACTCATTTGAATTCAAATTCAAATTCAAATTTGAATTCAACAATCAAAAATAAATGCACCAGCATGAATGCAACAGTAATGTTTCTATTCCCTATATTTGCTTTTAATTATTCAAAAATTTTATTTTCCTACATTATTTATGAGCACTTGAATATAAAAAGCCAATTAATTACTAAATTTTAAATAGGGCCATTTTTAGGGTGTTACAACCTAGACATATATGTGGTTTATTCTTTTCTTCACAAAATTAAGGGAAGTGTGTGGGTGTGGTGTGAATTTTATGCTTTTATGATGGTGATTGTGTACACATATAAAACAAGTCAACCCATTATTTTTATGCAAGTGCTTAATTCTAGAATTTCAACTTCACATGCACCACATTTGATTAATGGCCAATTTAACCTATATCTCTTTACTAAACTCAAATCACTCTAGTTCCTTCTCATTTTTGTTTCTCTACTTCTGTTCATCCTTTTTATCCACAAGCTTTATGACAGCTACTGGAGTATAAGAGCTAGGCTCACTCCAAAATTTAGCTAAAACCGAGCTACACAGAATTTATTAAAAATAGTTCAAGTTGCTGCTCAAAGAAAAAAGATTAATTCATATAAAATTAAAACTACTTCCCAATCAGAAGATTTCTCTACCAGAGCTAGTCATGAGTAAAAGAATGGCTCTGGCCAAGTGGTGGCTAAAAATAACACTTAGACAGTCCTCAATAAATTTCCTATCCGAAAACCAACATCTATTTATTTAGTGTTCCAAACAGAGTCTAAAATCCAGTTTAGCATTTTTCCAACATGTGCCAACATATTTCTAGATTTCTAATGAAGGGTGGTGATTTTTGGCTGCATGGATTATTTTTTAGTAAATGCAGAACCGAAATAGAGCAGGAATCACAAAATAATTCATAACTGGAGTTTCATACAATATTTTTAGGTCTCCTTCGGACACAAGGCTTCTACAGTCTATACAAGCAACATATCCCAAGCTCAACCACAGAGGAGTTCAGGAAATGAAATGGTGCACAAAACTCTAAATTCACAGTTTGAATTTTATTTCAAAAACTAACTCTCAAAAGTATGTACATGCAAAAAGGAGATTGGAGTTTATAATCTCACGACTCCAGTGAGTATTTTTGAGCATTTTTACGATTTTTCTACGATTTTTAGTGGATTTTATAATATCTCAGAAAAATAGATCTAGGTTTGAAGAATTTTTTTACGCCGGTGACCCTAGAACTTTTAAAACCTTTCAAACAAGTCCCTGGAATTTGCGCAGAGGACCCTAGAACTAAAAAGGGGAATGCGAAGGGGTCCCTGAGCTCGTCGGCGTCCGAGCTCCGGCGAGGAGACGGCAAACCAGTGCGGGGGAAGTGGGGGGGAAACGACGAGGGGCTCACCGCGAGTCGGTTTGGGTAGGTCTCGTGGTCGGAGGTGAGGCGGAGCGGCTCGTCGACGGTGAGTGGCGGAGCGGCTTGCTCCGGCGATGTCGATAGCCGGCTGCGGTGGCGGAGGCGAGGCGCGGAGAGGTGTGTGAGCTTCACCGGACGATGGCGGAGCTCGTCGTGGGGCTTGGCGAAGACGGGGATGGCCGGAGTATGGAGCTCGACGTGGAGGTGGTGTTCACGGCGAAAATGGCCGTGCGACGGGGGAAACTCCGATTTCCCGGCGTGTGCGGCTCGATTCGAGCTGGGGAGTGTTTGAGGGGCTAGCTGGGTGGGGGAGTGAGCTTCACGCACGGGGGATTGAGAAATCGTGGAGGGGATCGCGGGGATTTTGGTTTGCGGCGAGGGAGCTCGAGTACGGCTCCACGCGACCGGAGGTGGTCGACGCGGTGCGCGAGCGTGAGGAGGGCGAGAATGGCTGAGGGCTGGCTGAGTGAAGGTGTGAGGCTGCTCGGTGGAGTGTCTAGGCGGGCTAGAGGGCACCGAGCTGCCTCGGTAGCGTGCGTACGCGCGCTCGGGCCGTCGAAGTCGCCATTGATGGCTCTGACAGCTCGGGCAGGGCGCGAGCGCGGGTTGGGAAGGAAAGATCGCGGCGTGGGCGACGGGGGATCCTCCACAGTGCTCCTTGGCGCGTAGCGGGAAGGAATCCGCCGTGGGACGGCTCTGCTCGACGCGCGCGCTCGGCCGAGAGCGGAGCTCCGCCCGCCATGATGGCCTGCCCGCGTGGCGAGGCTCGAGCAGGGCACTGTAGCACGGGACGTGACTCGACGACGGCGCTGGCGTGCTTGCGGGAGCGAGAGGCGCGGCTGCCATAGCTCTGGCCGAGCTGTCTCGGTAGCCGCCGCTCGCCGGCCACGTGGCGGCCACTGCCGTCCTCGGGCAGAGGTGGCCGAGCGGCCAGGCAGAGCGCCCGTGGAGCTCCCCTGCTCCTACGTGTATTTCTCCAAAAATTTGAAATATACTTCAAAAAGTGCAAACATAAAAGTTGGAGTTTGAAATGTGGGACACAACTTTCTTTTTGGGGTGAACCTGAAATTCCGAATTTTTCAAGCTCAAACAACCCATATTTGAAAAGGTTTTCTGCAGGGTTTTTAGAGTTTTTGAGGGGCTTAACTGCAAAATCTTGAAAAGTTCCCAACAGTGACTAGGCTGTATTTGTGATGACAAACAAGTTTTATTTTTGGAGATTTTCAAGTTCAGTACAAAATTTTTAAGATCTCAGCTAGGTGTCAAATTGGCCTATTGAAATTCAATTTCGAATTTTTCAACCAATTTGAGTGTGCTTCAACCAAGCTGCCCCCTTTACCCTGTTATCAGTGTATTTTTTTAAGGTCTTAAACATCTGTGATGTTACACTTATGCATTGTGACATGAACTACAAAGTTGTCTGAAATTTGTTAAACTAAACGCTCACCAAAATTCAACCTCATTGGTTAAGCGAAACTTAAATGGCAATCAAAACACTACAGCTCGGCCTCCTGAAAAACAGCAAAGACAGCAAACCATAACTTAATTTTTCGGCCTAGTTCCAGTTCGATTTTGGTTCTGAGTCGAACACGAAAGTTGTAAGACACGAAATTATCAAGCTACTGACTGAATTGGAGCATCTAACTCGCCTCTTGGAAGGAGATATAATTTTTCTCCCGAAACTGCTTGTTGATATGTTGTCCTTTACGCAGTAAACTTCATTACACTCTCACGTTCTATCTTGTCATTTATTTATGCAAGCTTATGGATTGTGGGTAATACAAGTACCTACTGCAGATGGCTATCACTCGCAGCGGTTATGATGCTAGCGGTTCCAATGGCAACCAACAAGGGCAGGAAAGGCAACAGCCACCACCGCCACCAGCACAACCCCCAACCTGGAAGGAGCTGTATGCAACTCAAACAGAGATCCTCCGTAATTTGCAGCAACAACAACAAATGATGCAGCAGAAAATGCAGCAACAACAGGGTGGTCATCAAGCTCCTCCAACCCAGGTGGCTCGCTATGAGGATTTATTGGCTACTCACCCTCACTACTGCATTTCCCCCCCTGATACAACGCATGAAATACGTTGCAATATGCCCAATTTGGTTGCAATAGCCACAATTGTGCCCAAAAAAGTTCGTCAGATTTTGCTGGATATGTGCCGTGGTATTAGGCTGTTTTCACGATTGTCTTTTTGTGGTTGCAATAGTTTTTTTATTGCAACACACTAAGTCATTGCAGTTGGCATCTATGGGCGCCCTCGTGGTGTTGCAAATGATCCTATTGCGACACATATGTTGTTGCCAGAGGTTCAATTGCATCGTTCCCAACACGTTGCATTTTGTAAAATCGTGCGTTAAACATTGTATTGCTACACGCTAGTTATGGTTGCTATAGGGCAAGCACCTCTATTGCCACTAATGTGCTTTGGTGGCTATATGTGGTTCCCTATATTACCACGAAGTGGATTTGGGTGCTATAGGTAGCCTCCTCTATTGCCACCAGGTTCGTTTGGTGGCTAGAGGTGGACAACTATATTGCCTCGTATTTGGGATGGTTGTTATAGATGTGTCATTCTATTACCACCAAACGTGGTTGGAGGCTATAGGGGGAGGGGCTATATTGCCACCAACCTTGATCGGAGGCTATAGGGGGAGCTATATTGCCACCATCTTTGATTGGTTGTTATATGTCATCACCGCTATTGCTTCGTAAATGTGTGCGTAGGCAAAAGGTAATCTCTCTACAACCATCATAATAGTGGGTTGCTACAAGTGGAACTTCGTATTGCCACGACCCTTGTGACACCAAAAAATTTGGGTCGCGATAGGATGAATTTGCATTTGCCATGCATGGGTTTGGTAGCTATTGCCACATGTCTATTATGCCACGCTCAATTATTTGTAATATAGGATCAATGTACACTTTCACTTCATGATGCACAGCATTCGTTGCCCCCTGTTGTTGCTAACATTTTGTAGGAATATTCGGATGTTTTCCTAGTGAGATTCCTGCGGGGCTACCACCAATTTACGGGATTGAGCATCAAATTGATTTAATTCCGGGTGCATCATTGCCGAACCGTGCATCGTATCACACCAATCCAGAAGAAATGAAGGAAATTCAGCGCCAAGTGCAAGAATTACTCGACAAAGGTTATGTTCGTGAGTCTCTAAGTCTATGCATTGTTCCAGTTATTTTAGTGCCTAAGAAAGATGGAACATGGCGGATGTGTGTTGATTATTGAGCTATCAATAATATCACCATTCGATATCATCACCCCATTGAGTGTCTCATTATATGAGACTATTTTGGTGTCTGTATCTTTTCAAGATCGTGTGCCCGAGTAGGCAGTCCCGCTAGCCGTGCCCTCCACGATACCCTGGTCAATAACACATTGTCTTGGAAAAGCACGGTTTGCATCGTCAGACAAAAACTCTCGATACACTTGACTTTAGAGATAAAACAGAACACACCGAAGAAGGCGGCGAAAGCGCGAAACCCGCATGAAGAAATCGATGAAAGTGTGGATCGCGCATGAAGATATCCGCTTGTAGATGCGAGATAAAAATAAGAAAAAATATTTAAAACATGTGACTTAGCTTGATTCGTGGATGATTTGTCAATGAAGTCGTGCCGAGTCCGAGTCTTAGTTGAACAGATTGGTACATGCTGGTAGCTTCCCTCATGTGTGCATAGGCAAGCCGGCTAACTGAATTTGGAGCCAGACCAATCAGAAGCACTGGTCTGCACGTGTCGATGGGTACACGAACAATTGCCAAATCACAGTAGCCAAATCTGAATTTGCCTCTGCCTTGGCGGTCATGATTAATGAAGAAGTCAATTTCTCTGTAGGCCACCGCGTACAGAATAGAAACACACAGCACGCTCCCTCAGATTGACGTGCGTGGTGGTGATCTGAATCAATGTGCCTGTCCGGCTTGGAGTCGATCACGGCAGCACCAGATGGATCTTGATAGGCTCGTTTTAGATCAAACGAATCAGCAAGCTTCTCATGTTGTATACGGACACGCACAAAATTCCGGTGCCGGTGCTCGAATTTTCCCCAAGTCGAAGTTACCCTGTGTCGACGACAATGTATCGACGATGAACCCACGGAGTGAAGTTGGAGATGATTTGGTCCTTCCAATTCAGCAGCGGATTCTCGGCGATTATCCCATGGACGGCGCCAAAGTATCGCCGATTTATGCTGACTAGGTTCTCGAGGGGATGCCCCGAGAGAAGGGTTTAGGAAGAAGTCGTCGAGAATCTAGAATCGAAGGTGACAAGAGACGATTTAGACAGGTTTAGGCCACAATACGCGTAATACCCTAGGTCCTGTATGGTGTATCTTGTATAGATGATGTGTGATGCAATGCCTGACGGCGTTGCTCGATAGTCTAATCTATGAACCCCTGCCCTCCTTTATATATTCCACGGGGCAAGGTTTACATGGTAAATCTCCTAGTCGGTTACAAATGAGGAGTCCTAGTAGGACAAGGTGTCCTAGTAGGAGTCTAGCTTGCTTAGGGAACGTAGGGTTTCTATACTCATCAAGAACCTTCATCTATATTTCGTGATTCAGCACTTGTAGTAGTTGTTCTTGCTAGTTCTTTGGTTGCTTGCAGGAACAACGCCCTAGTGGCAGGGTGACGCGCTCCACAAGATCACGGCAGCCGTTGTAGGCGGAGTATTGGTTGCTAAGGCGCAGCCTTGGAAGGTTGTAGTCGGGCTGTGAGCGACGCCACCATTATCCAATCGAGTTATCCCCACGTCTCTCATCGAAAGATCGGGCGCAAACCCTAGCGGGTTCCTATAAGTTATGGCCACACATCGGTCTGCCAATTCATTCTTGGACAATACTATTCTGATCTCCCTCTCTTCCTCATTATTATCTATCATTCTCAATGCATCAATATAATAGTCTATATCTTTAAGTGTTGCTGCCGCAGGATCATGTAACACCCAGATTTTCAAGAAATCCGAATGCTTCCATATGTGTGCCCAGGATGTCCACAGAACACATATAGATTACAAATATTGAATCACAGAGAACACAATGCTCGAATAAAATAGTTTTTATCAGAGTTTAACACAAGACATAGTCTTAAACAAATAACACAGCGGAAGTCTTAATATTATTAAACGTTTCATAACTAGTAGAGCCTCAAGTCCACAGGGACACCAACTGGTTGAACACAGCTAGAAGTACGGCAGATCCTCCGGAAACTCAGCAAGCGACTGATCATTCATTGCTCCATCTGTTACCCATCCGGGATTTTGTTGAATAGTTGCAAGTGTAAGTAAACCATCTTACTTAACAAGTATAACACGGGTTATGCAAGAACAAAAGGCTTGACACGGTTATACTGCATTAGCACTTTTAGTTGTTTCATTTTATTATCATCTAATTTACTATAAATGAGTAGAATCCCAAGTATAAACCCATTAATAAGGTATAAGAGATTATAGAACAAACCAACATCAATCACTAACTTCATCTTCTAATCAAAAAGGATCCAGGCCGCTCGTGTCCGTGAGCACGGCTATCATGATAGATCAACACTCTGCAGAGGTTTCGCCCTTTACCCGCCGGTCACATAAATCCAAAAGAACTTATGTTACGAGGACTTTCACAAAACACCCTAACAAGCACAGTAGCCATTTTGGTTCAACATAGGCAGCATAACCCGAGGCATCGAGATTGACGTACGCTCAGGGCGCAACGTGAGGGAGTCAATGGCGTCCAGAGCGAGAGCGCAATCATCGCAACGTGTGAAGCTGCCGTACATCGGGCGCTTACATCACGGGACTTTGCCTAACGAGACATAGCCAACGGATAAAACCGTCCTCGATGGATCAAACTATACTCTCACCCATGCTCCCCACATACGCCTTTCGGTAACCACTGGCGAGCTAGAGACGTACAAGCTAATCATCCAAGACCAGAGCCATTATAGTTCCAACGGCGGCGAACAGGTTCCTGGGTTGTCGCTTTAAGAACCGGACCTTATGGAGAGACATTAGAACAAAGCACGAAGCACATGCTCTAATTCCCTAGACCAAACCTTATAGTGACACTAGAACAAAGCACACAGCACATGCTCTAGTTCCCTGAACCATGTTGCTAAAAAGCATCTTTTAACCATCATTGAAGTGAACCATTAATTCAATATTGACATTGAAAATAAATGTTGGTTGCAGCGCGTAGCATAGTCTAACCATAATGCATAAAACCCCGGGTAAACAAGGAATAAGGTAAAGACTAGGAACATCCTTAATGGTTAACAGTATTAGACACATGCATATGATTTATGTGATTAATCGGTGTATAGGTAACAAGGATGGTCTGTGTTATACTTGCCTTCCTCAGTGAACTGCTGTTGCTCCTGCTCTTCGAGTACGGGATGGTCGGCGAACTCGAACGGCTCATCAACTACTCACATTGATCACCACACAAGCATCCACACATACATGCAATCAAGATATTTAATTAGAACAGTACACCAAACATAAATAAAAGATGAAAAGAAGGCTTTAGAGTTACTCTGCGCTTCACTACGAACACGTGAGCGTGAAAATCACTCAAATCGGAGCTAAAACGAAGAAACTACGCTTAAAACGGGCTCTAGGGGCTTGCTGGTAAAGGTTTTAGGCTTCCAGGGGTATTTTTGAAAGAAACCAGGGACGTAAAACATAATTTCGTATAAAAACCCGAGGGCTACGGGGTAAAACTGCCATCTAGGATGGCGGGCACTATTTTTCAAAAGAGCAGGGGCTAAACCGAAAGAAAAAGGACTTGGTTGTAAATACTTTTGAACCGCGTTGGACCGCGGGTTGATTTTCAGAAAACAGAGGGGCTCTTTTGCAAAACGGGCACGGCGGCTGCTGGATGCTGACGTCGGCTGACGTCATAGTCTACTGTGCTGTGGACCAGCCATGAACCGCGGTTCACGGGTTCACGGTGAACCGGCTCGGTTTAGATCGGCTTTTAAATCTAACCGTCGGTTTCGAATCTAACGACTCAGATCAGATCTAGCGCTCGGCTCGCCGGGAACGGCGGCTCGCGGCGGCGCCCTCGCCGGAGTGGACTCTGCTCGGCGCTACGGTGACCAAAACTCGCCGCGATTTGCTCAAAAGAGAGCGGGGAAGATGGAGAACTCGTTTTGGGGGTCATCATCTAAGCTCTGGCGGCGTAGACGGCTGGCGACGTGCGGCGGCGGTTGGAAGTCTCCGGCGAGCTCGTGCAAACGCGGGAGAGCAAGAGAGAGAGGGTTTAGGGCCTCGGCGTGTTCCTTACCACACGGCGAAGCTCCTGGTGCGGTTCTAGGCTGTAACACCCAGATTTCCATGAAATCCGTATGCTTCCATATGTGTGCCCAGGATGTCCACAGAACACATATAGATTACAAATATTGAATCACAGAGAACACAATGCTCGAATAAAATAGTTTATATCAGAGTTTAACACAAGACATAGTCTTAAACAAATAACACAGCGGAAGACTTAATATTACTAAACGTCTTAACTACGAAGAGCCTCAAATCCACAGGGACCACCGACTGGTTGAACACAGCTTAGAAGTACGGCAGATCCTCCGGAAACTCAGCAAGCGACTGATCATTCAATGCTCCATCTGTTACCCATCCGGGATTTTGTTGAATAGTTGCAAGTGTAAGTAAACCATCTTACTTAACAAGTATAACACGGGTTATGCAAGGACAAAAGGCTTGACACGGTTATACTGCATTAGCACTTTTAGTTGATTCATTTTATTATCATCCAACTTACTACAAATGAGTAGATCCCAAGTATAAACCCATTAATAAGGTATAAGTGATTATAGAACAAACCAACATCAACCACTAATATCATCTTCTAATCAAAAAGGATCCAGGCCGCTCGTATCCGTGAGCACGGCTATCATGATAGTTCAACACACTCTGCAGAGGTTTCGCCCTTTACCCGCCGGTCACATAAATCCAAAAGAACTTATGTTACGAGGACTTTCACAAAAACACCCTAACAAGCACAGTAGCCGTTTTGGTTCAACATAGGCAGCATAACCCGAGGCATCGAGATTGACGTACGCTCAGGGCGCAACGTGAGGGGGTCAATGGCGTCCAGAGCGAGAGCGCAATCATCGCAACGTGTGAAGCTGCCGTACATCGGGCGCTTACATCACGGGACTTTGCCTAACGGGGCATAGCCAACAGATAAAACCGTCCTCGATGGATCAAACTATACTCTCACCCATGCACCCCACATACGCCTTTCGGTAACCACTGGCGAGCTAGAGACGTACAAGTTAATTATCCAAGACCAGAGCCATTATAGTTCCAACGGCGGCGAACAGGTTCCTGGGTTGCCGCTTTAAGAACCGGACCTTATGGAGAGACATTAGAACAAAGCACAAAGCACATGCTCTAATTCCCTAGATCAAACCTTATAGAGACACTAGAACAAAGCACACAGCACATGCTCTAGTTCCCTGAACCATGTTGCTAAAAAGCATCTTTTAACCATCATTGAAGTGAACCATTATTTCCACATTAACATAAAAATAAAGGTTGGTTGCAGCGCATAGCATAGTCTAACCATAATGCATAAAACCCTGGGTAACAAGGAATCGGGTAAAGACTAGGAACATCCTTAGTGGCTAACAATTTTAGACACATGCACATGAGTTCGGGTGATTAAATGGTGTATAGGTAACAAGGATGGTCCGTGTTATACTTGCCTTCCTCAGAGAACTGCTGCTGCACTTGATCTTCGAGAACGGGATCGTCGGCGTACTCGAACGGCTCGGCAACTACTCACATTGATCACCACACAAGCATCAACACATACATGCAAACAAGATTATTTAATTAGAACAGTACACCAAACATGAACAAAAGATGAAAAGAAGGTTTTAGAACTAATCTACGCTTCACTACGAACACGTGAGCGCGAGAATCACTCAAATCGGAGTTAAAACGGAGAAACTACGCTAAAAACGGGCTCTAGGGGCTTGCTGGTAAGGATTTTAGGCTTCCAGGGGTGTTTTTGAAAGAAACCAGGGACCTAAAACATAATTTTGTATAAAAACTCGAGGTCTGCGGTGTAAAACTGCCATCTAGGACGGCGGGCATTATTTTTCAAAAGCGCAGGGGCTAAAACGAAAGAAAAAGGACTTAGCTGTAAATACTTTTGAATAGAGGTGGACCGCGGGTTAATTTTTGAAAAACAGAGGGGCTCTTTTGCAAAAACGTCACGGCAGCGGGGTTATGCTGACGTCGGCTGACGTCATGGTTGACCGACCCGTGGACCGAACCTTAGACCGCCGTGAACCGCGGTTCACGAGAACCGGACCGGGTTTACATCGGGTCAGATCTGGAGCGTTCAGATCGGATCGGACGGCTGGAAATAGATCGCGGCTCGGCTCACCGGAGCGCGGCGGCGCTAGGCCGAGGGCTCGCCGGAGATGGCTCGGCTGGGGGCTAGAAGACTCCAAACCTCGCCGCGATGGGTTCTAGAGAGAGAGGAGAGAGAGGAGAACTCAATTTTGGAGCTCGGAGCGAGGTTTGGGCACTGGTGGAGGCCGGCGGCGAGCGGAGGCGGATTGGCTTCTCCGGCGAACTCGCGCGGGTGCTGCAGGGCGAGAGGGAGGGGGAAAAACGGCTTGGCGCGATGCTTACCCCGCGGCGAAGCTCTTGGCGTGGATCTTAGCGTCAAAGACGCGGCGGACTCACGGCTTGGCGGTGGCGGCTCGAAAACAAGGCGGCGCTAGGGTTTAAGCACGGGAGTTGGGGGTACGGCTTAAGGGGGCTGGCGGCGCTATTTATGGGGCCTCGAGCTCCTTGGCGTGCGCGCCAAGTCGCGAGGGAGGACGGCGTGCGCAGCAGGGACTCGCGGCGGCGCGGGGAGGAGTCCCGGCGGCGCACGGCTGGAGGTAGGGGAAGGGACTTACAGGTGGGCCCGGGTGTCAGTGGCAGAGGAAGAGAGCGGAGCGCGCGCTGCGGAGGAGAGAGGCTGACGGGTGGGGCCGCTCTGTCAGGTGCTGCGGGGAGAGAGGATAGCACTGACGCGTGGGACCGGCTGGTCAGTCACAGCGGAGGCGCGGCGGTGGGCTGGCGCGAGCTGGGCTGCGGGATGAACTGGGCTGCGCGACTGATGGGCCGAGCTGCTGCTGGTGGGCTGCGGAAAAAAAGGAGAAAGGAGCTGGGCCTCGCGGGAAAAGGAGAAAAGGGCTGCTGGACTGGTGGGCTGAAAGGAGAAAGAGAAAAAGAAAGAAAAAGAAAGGTTTTTCTTTTATTCAAACACTCCTTTGAATTCAAATTCAAATTTGAATTCAACAATCAAAAATAAATGCACCAGCATGAATGCAGCAATAATGTTTCTATTTCCTATATTTGCTTTTAATTATTCAAAAATTTTATTTCCCTATATTATTTATGAGCACTTTAATAGAAAAACCAATTAATTACGAAATTTTTAAAAAGGCTATTTTTAGGGTGTTACAACTCTACCCCCCTTAACATGAATCTCGTCCCCGAGATTCGGATCTAGATTGGAAGAGATGTGGATATTCTGCCTTGAGATCCATCCTTTCTTTCACAAGTTGCTTCACCTTCTGAGTGACGTTTCCTTGCACACACGAATGTCCTTGTTCCTGGTGACCCTCTCTAATTCCTCCAAAACCTTGACCGACCTCTGAGGACTTAATTGCCTGATACTCAATCTTCTCTCCTGATGGAGCCACTAACTGAACTGCACGCTTGGAGCACTGTATGACGGCATCGTACTTTGCTAGCCAGCTCATTCCCAAGATCAGATCCATCCCGATAGAATTCAGGACTATAGGGTGTGCTAGAAAGTCTACCCCCCTTATGTTAACCGCTACATTAGGACAACGTAATGTGGCCCGAAGTTCTCCTCCCGGTGAATTAACTAACATGGTATTTCCCATAGGTTGCATAAGCATCAAGTTCTTTTTCACAAAATTGACGGATATAAAAGCATGCGAAGCTCCAGAATCGAACAAAACTGTAGCAGGTTGTGAGTTGACCGAGAACGTACCGACTACCACATCTGTGGCTACTTCTGCAGTTTCTGCTCCCACATGGTTGAGCTTGCCCCTGGCGTAGTTCTGCTGGCCACGATTTCCCTGCGCCTGCTGCTGATTCCCATTCTGAGCTGGTTGTGGTCCTGTCTTCTGGTTGTTGTTCTGACCAGTGGAGTTCTGGACCCTCCGGGGACAAAATTTAGCGTAGTGTCCCTGTTCTCCACAGTGGTAGCATGCCCTTGGGTCAACGGAAGTGGTGTTAGCCGGGGTGGTGCGTGAAGCCTGAGTGTTATGCTGCTCGTTCTGGTAGTGCTGCTGCTGCTGTGGTGGTGGATTCTGAGTATGCTGGTGATCCTGATAACCTGACTGTCCCTGAGTGCGCTGCTGATTCACCTGCTGGGAGTTGTAGCGAGGGCGGACGTTGCTGCTAGATTGCTGGTTCATGAACTTTCTCTTCTTATCCTCAATCTCACGACGCTTGTGCTCCACCATCAGGGCACCATCAACCAATGCACCGAAGGTTGGGAAGGTGATGCACATCAACTGTAGCTGCAAAACATCCTGGAGTCCATTCCGGAAGCGAGTTTGCCTCTTCTCATCCGTCGACACCTCATCTGGTGCATAGCGGGCCAACTCAAGGAACTTGTCACGGTAGGCAGTGACACTCATTCCTTCCTGCGTCAGGGCTAGGAACTCCCTCTTCTTTAGGACCGTCAGTCCCTCAGGCACATGGTGAGCACGGAAGGCATCACGGAACTGCTGCCAGGTGATCTGGTTGCGATCGGGTTGCGCATATTGGTATGCTACCCACCAGTCGAGAGCGGCTCCTTCAAATTGGCCAGAGGCGTAGAGCACCTTCTCCCTGTCATCACACTGAGCAATGTCGAGCTGTCTCTCCACTGCCTTGATCCAGTCTTCTGCTTCCATCGGGTCCTTGGCGCGGGAGAACTTTGGCGGGCGCCCCTTCAAGAACTCTCCCCTCCTGTCCCGGATGGGCTGGGGAGGTGGCTGAACAGGTGGATTCTGCAGGTTCTGCTGCATCAATGCTATGGCCTGAGTCAACTGTTGCATCGTCTGTGTCTGCAAGCGGACTAGATCTTCCATGGTGGGCGGCTGGTTCTGGTTCTGATTCGGGTTCTGGTTCTGGTTCTGGTTACCACCACCCATCGATCCTCTTGTCCCAACCATCTGTCACAAAACAAAACCCCAACATTCATAATCGCTGTCATGTCTAACCCAGTGTCAAGAACAGAAGCAATCCATTAACAAGATAAGGTACTCAGGCGATAGGAAAGATGATAGATGATATGCAAAGGAGAGATCAGGAACCCATCTATCTATCCACTAAATACCTTATACCTTAATCCAATACTAGACGATTGCAGACTTCCATCTGCGCTCATCACAATCATTACAAAGATCCAAATCACACATAGGCATAATGACAATTCATTCAAGCATTCAAAGACAAGGTTCACACAAGACTCGGCACTATTAGACTAGTTTTGACTCAAAAACGTTCTATTTGATCTCTATTAACATTTGGGGTCGATGGTGGTGCGGTGAGCTAGGGTGCTGCATCTCCTCGGGGTTCCCTTATGCGGCCTACGGCTAAGGAGCTCCTGGTAGGCGTCCAGGTTGCGTGCCACCAATTGGTACTCCTCGATGCAGGTGGAAAGTAGCCATCAGTGCTCCAACGGACTATCTATCTCTGTCGAGCCATCTATGGAAGTGAAAACTGGAGGAGGGCTAGAAAATTTTCACAAAGGACAGAGGTAGAATAGAACACCATTTTTCAACAGAAACTCAACTCTAGGATGTAAAATAGTTTTTAGAGCAAAGATTAAGCAAGTTCTAATCGACCGTTCTATCTAGGCTGTGATCCTACAGTCAGCACGGCTCTGATACCAACTTTGTAACACCCAGATTTCCATGAAATCCGTATGCTTCCATATGTGTGCCCAGGATGTCCACAGAACACATATAGATTACAAATATTGAATCACAGAGAACACAATGCTCGAATAAAATAGTTTATATCAGAGTTTAACACAAGACATAGTCTTAAACAAATAACACAGCGGAAGACTTAATATTACTAAACGTCTTAACTACGAAGAGCCTCAAATCCACAGGGACCACCGACTGGTTGAACACAGCTTAGAAGTACGGCAGATCCTCCGGAAACTCAGCAAGCGACTGATCATTCAATGCTCCATCTGTTACCCATCCGGGATTTTGTTGAATAGTTGCAAGTGTAAGTAAACCATCTTACTTAACAAGTATAACACGGGTTATGCAAGGACAAAAGGCTTGACACGGTTATACTGCATTAGCACTTTTAGTTGATTCATTTTATTATCATCCAACTTACTACAAATGAGTAGATCCCAAGTATAAACCCATTAATAAGGTATAAGTGATTATAGAACAAACCAACATCAACCACTAATATCATCTTCTAATCAAAAAGGATCCAGGCCGCTCGTATCCGTGAGCACGGCTATCATGATAGTTCAACACACTCTGCAGAGGTTTCGCCCTTTACCCGCCGGTCACATAAATCCAAAAGAACTTATGTTACGAGGACTTTCACAAAAACACCCTAACAAGCACAGTAGCCGTTTTGGTTCAACATAGGCAGCATAACCCGAGGCATCGAGATTGACGTACGCTCAGGGCGCAACGTGAGGGGGTCAATGGCGTCCAGAGCGAGAGCGCAATCATCGCAACGTGTGAAGCTGCCGTACATCGGGCGCTTACATCACGGGACTTTGCCTAACGGGGCATAGCCAACAGATAAAACCGTCCTCGATGGATCAAACTATACTCTCACCCATGCACCCCACATACGCCTTTCGGTAACCACTGGCGAGCTAGAGACGTACAAGTTAATTATCCAAGACCAGAGCCATTATAGTTCCAACGGCGGCGAACAGGTTCCTGGGTTGCCGCTTTAAGAACCGGACCTTATGGAGAGACATTAGAACAAAGCACAAAGCACATGCTCTAATTCCCTAGATCAAACCTTATAGAGACACTAGAACAAAGCACACAGCACATGCTCTAGTTCCCTGAACCATGTTGCTAAAAAGCATCTTTTAACCATCATTGAAGTGAACCATTATTTCCACATTAACATAAAAATAAAGGTTGGTTGCAGCGCATAGCATAGTCTAACCATAATGCATAAAACCCTGGGTAACAAGGAATCGGGTAAAGACTAGGAACATCCTTAGTGGCTAACAATTTTAGACACATGCACATGAGTTCGGGTGATTAAATGGTGTATAGGTAACAAGGATGGTCCGTGTTATACTTGCCTTCCTCAGAGAACTGCTGCTGCACTTGATCTTCGAGAACGGGATCGTCGGCGTACTCGAACGGCTCGGCAACTACTCACATTGATCACCACACAAGCATCAACACATACATGCAAACAAGATTATTTAATTAGAACAGTACACCAAACATGAACAAAAGATGAAAAGAAGGTTTTAGAACTAATCTACGCTTCACTACGAACACGTGAGCGCGAGAATCACTCAAATCGGAGTTAAAACGGAGAAACTACGCTAAAAACGGGCTCTAGGGGCTTGCTGGTAAGGATTTTAGGCTTCCAGGGGTGTTTTTGAAAGAAACCAGGGACCTAAAACATAATTTTGTATAAAAACTCGAGGTCTGCGGTGTAAAACTGCCATCTAGGACGGCGGGCATTATTTTTCAAAAGCGCAGGGGCTAAAACGAAAGAAAAAGGACTTAGCTGTAAATACTTTTGAATAGAGGTGGACCGCGGGTTAATTTTTGAAAAACAGAGGGGCTCTTTTGCAAAAACGTCACGGCAGCGGGGTTATGCTGACGTCGGCTGACGTCATGGTTGACCGACCCGTGGACCGAACCTTAGACCGCCGTGAACCGCGGTTCACGAGAACCGGACCGGGTTTACATCGGGTCAGATCTGGAGCGTTCAGATCGGATCGGACGGCTGGAAATAGATCGCGGCTCGGCTCACCGGAGCGCGGCGGCGCTAGGCCGAGGGCTCGCCGGAGATGGCTCGGCTGGGGGCTAGAAGACTCCAAACCTCGCCGCGATGGGTTCTAGAGAGAGAGGAGAGAGAGGAGAACTCAATTTTGGAGCTCGGAGCGAGGTTTGGGCACTGGTGGAGGCCGGCGGCGAGCGGAGGCGGATTGGCTTCTCCGGCGAACTCGCGCGGGTGCTGCAGGGCGAGAGGGAGGGGGAAAAACGGCTTGGCGCGATGCTTACCCCGCGGCGAAGCTCTTGGCGTGGATCTTAGCGTCAAAGACGCGGCGGACTCACGGCTTGGCGGTGGCGGCTCGAAAACAAGGCGGCGCTAGGGTTTAAGCACGGGAGTTGGGGGTACGGCTTAAGGGGGCTGGCGGCGCTATTTATGGGGCCTCGAGCTCCTTGGCGTGCGCGCCAAGTCGCGAGGGAGGACGGCGTGCGCAGCAGGGACTCGCGGCGGCGCGGGGAGGAGTCCCGGCGGCGCACGGCTGGAGGTAGGGGAAGGGACTTACAGGTGGGCCCGGGTGTCAGTGGCAGAGGAAGAGAGCGGAGCGCGCGCTGCGGAGGAGAGAGGCTGACGGGTGGGGCCGCTCTGTCAGGTGCTGCGGGGAGAGAGGATAGCACTGACGCGTGGGACCGGCTGGTCAGTCACAGCGGAGGCGCGGCGGTGGGCTGGCGCGAGCTGGGCTGCGGGATGAACTGGGCTGCGCGACTGATGGGCCGAGCTGCTGCTGGTGGGCTGCGGAAAAAAAGGAGAAAGGAGCTGGGCCTCGCGGGAAAAGGAGAAAAGGGCTGCTGGACTGGTGGGCTGAAAGGAGAAAGAGAAAAAGAAAGAAAAAGAAAGGTTTTTCTTTTATTCAAACACTCCTTTGAATTCAAATTCAAATTTGAATTCAACAATCAAAAATAAATGCACCAGCATGAATGCAGCAATAATGTTTCTATTTCCTATATTTGCTTTTAATTATTCAAAAATTTTATTTCCCTATATTATTTATGAGCACTTTAATAGAAAAACCAATTAATTACGAAATTTTTAAAAAGGCTATTTTTAGGGTGTTACATAGGCGGCAAAGCGCGGGCGAAACGAGCTCGAGACGACGGCGGCGGCTAGGGTTGCGGCGGCGGCGCTGCGAGCTTAGAAGCGGCATCTACGGTTGGGGATTCGAGGCAGAGGGTAGTGGCGCTTATAAAGGGGCTCGAGGGGAGTCCTAGGCGTGCGCGCCAAGCAAGGAAGGAGGCGTGCGCGGATCGGATTTGGCGGCGGCGCGGATCGGGGAGGAGCCCTGCTCCCTTACGGCGAGAGGTAGGAGACGGCACTGACGCGTGGGGCCAGCGCGTCAGCGCCTGCGGGAGGGAGAGAGCGCTGACAGGTGGGACCAGGCTGTCAGCGGCAGAGGCGAAGGAGAAAGGCGCGGGCTGGCTGCGGCGGTGGGCTGAACTGGGCCGCGCGGTGGAGAAGAGAGTTGGGCCGCGGGAAGAAAGAAAGAAAAAGGAGAGAGCTGGGCCGCGCGAGAAAGAGGAAAAGAGCTGGGCTGCTGGGCTGAAAAGGAGAAGGAAAAAGAGAGAGAAAAAGAAAAGGTTTTTCTTTTATTCAAACACTCATTTGAATTCAAATTCAAATTCAAATTTGAATTCAACAATCAAAAACAAATGCACCAGCATGAATGCAACAATAATGTTTCTATACCCTATATTTGCTTTTAATTATTCAAAATTTTATTTTTCCTACATTATTTATGAGCACTTGAATATAAAAAAAAAACCTTTAATTACTAAATTTTAAATAGGGCCATTTTTAGGGTGTTACAGATCAGCAGCACTTCTCTCCTTGTAGTACATCTAGATTTGATTATTGTCAAGTTTCCAAGTGTGATAGCACTCTTGGGAACTCTATAAGATTTAAGAAATTGTTGTCCCTCGTCACTCCCCTGGCAAACGACATGCACGAGCCATCTATCGTCCATTCTGCATATTTAGCGATAGCATTTCAATTTTGGTGCAGTGAATCGCGTGGACAAATGCATGAATGCTACGAGCATTAGTACTAGGGGATGATCTAGGCACGTACCCGTTCTGTGATTTGACCCGAGACGAAAGCAGCAAATCTTCTGGTTCTTGAGAGTTGTCCCCGGCATCTTCGGCGTCGGTCCTGCATGATGGACTTTGGGACGGCGGTGACACAAAGAGCGAAGCTGCAGCCCTAGGCCTACTGGACATGACCAGGGGAGTCGGCCTCCAACTCTGAGACGGTGTTGTGAACATTGGAGGTAGCATCGCTGACGCCGTCGAAGGTATGTTCAAGGACCACGACGCGGAATTCGTTCCCTGTCCCGCTTCGCTCGATGACACCATCCTCTTCGACCTTGCGATGGGATTGGAGAGGCTAAGATGCAGCAATCTAGTTTACAAGGCGGTGTTTTTCGTAGAACCCTAACTGATGCCATGGGATTGGGGAGGCTAACATGCAGAAGTCAAGCTGATAAAGCGGTGTTTCGGCTTAAATGTGGACCCAGGGATCGTGTGGCGCGGTCCAATGGCGCGCAAACAAAATTTCAGATGAAAAAATAGGCGCTACTAATTTTCGGGACCCAAAAAGTTAGGGACGCATTTAGTGATGAATCACCGACTCGTGGCCCCATCGTCACTGAACCCCACGTGTTAGAGAGCCAATTAACTATTCGATCAGTACAAATTAACTCTAAATTTAAAACTTGAGTAGCTTACAAATTCACATAGATTTTTAGGGTATTAAATGAATAAAGTCATAAATTACAAAGTTGCAGAACTCATCAAGATCTACAAATATTATGTAAGTCATAAGTACATTTGACAAAACAATATTTTTGGAACTTATCAAAATCTACAATTATTATTTTGATAATTACCTCATTTGAGTTAGATTGAACTATTTACATTTTAAATTTCAATAGTTGAGAAATTTTCAAATTTATATCTCATCAATATCAACAATCTTTATTTAGGTCATTTTGTCTTTTTCAAAAGGTTTACTATACTTGAAGTGCAAATCCTACATTCACCTAGATAGCTTAAGAAACAATGCTAGGGACATGCCAAATTTGTACTACATGTATATTAAAACTTTCGGAAATGACAAAAACAGCTTGTACATCTTGAAGAGTTATACAACTTCGGTATTCATGACTTTTTCATTTGAAATCATTTGTTACCCCAAATAGATTTGAGAATTTCTCAACTATTGAAATTTAAAACGTAAATAGTTCATTCTAACTCAGATGGGGTAATTATCAAAATAATAATTGTAGATTTTCATAAGTTCCAAAGATATTGTCTTGACAATTTCCTCTATTGAAATCTTTGTTGACGTCTTTGAATTTAAATAAATTTGTACCCCATCTGAGTTACATTATTGAACACAATAACATGGGGAAAAACTAGACACCACGCACAACAAAAAGTTGCAGCACAATGTTAATTTACCAATGTCTCAACTACATGATTAAGGATTGATTCCTAGGTAAACCTTCCCTCTTTTTTGTTGCATGGACGGGCTCTGGTTTTTTTGTTCATCACCAACCGGAATTAATGGAACACGGTCACGCGTCGAGGGGAGGGGACGCCGCGACACGGGTCAAGGGGATGAGACGGCACGACATGGCGCAAGGAGACCAGACGACGCGACCCTTCCTTTCCCCACCGGCCACCGCCGGTTATAGGAAACCGGATCGGCCACCGGCAGATCTAGGGGCGCAAGTGCGCAACAGTATAGATTGCGGTTTTCTTCCAAGAAAACCTACTATAGCACCACTCCACCGCCTCCACCGCTCCCTCTCCACCGCGCCTCGCCCACATACCCACCATGCTACGCCGCCGCGCCTTGCCCACATCCCCACCACGCTACGCCGCCGTGCCTCCCCCACATCCCCACCACGCTACGCCACCGCGCGGTGCCACTTTCCACGCCAGCATTCATGGCATCGATGGAGCTCCTGCGGTCGCTCGTGGAACTCCCGAACGAGATTCTGGCACTCATCGCTGACCGAGTCACCACGACATTGACTCGGCCTATGGAGGACCTCCGCAGCCTACGGGCTACCTGCAATGCAAGGCAATGCACCGCCCATGCCGCGACAGAGACGTCAGCACGCGCCTGGCACTACATCGGGTTTGAGTCAAGCAGATGCAGGAGGAGGACCCCACCGGCTACGATGTCTTTGTTTGTAGCCTAGCCGCCTGCGGCAACCTGGAGGCCTGCTTCCTCACCGGTATGGACGACATCTTTGGCAGGAACCACAGTCCCCGGCCTCCACTCGAGCAGCTCCACCGCGCTGCCGCGGCCGGGCACAGAACGGCGGCCTATATGGCCGCCGTTTTCCTCTACAGGCCCAACAACAGCAACGACACCGACGCCACTGCGATGGAGTACATGAAGCAGGTTGAGTTTGAAGATGGATTGAAGTGGCATCCTCGATTTATCCCCAACACATATACTATGGACATTCAGCCATACGCGGCTAAGCTTGCTGTCCGAAGTAGGAGATTCGCCCTCGTCCTGGGACTCCTCCGGCCGACGCTGCCACCGGTGGTTGTGCGAGGCAACGTTGAGCAATGCTTGGACCGAGCGTTCTGCGGTAGGGAGCCGAGCCGAGGGTACTTTTGTAGGCATTTTTTTAGTGATGAATGTAGGCTTCGTTTCGAATGCCTGGAATTCTTCTGTCGTGTAAAGAATCACATCATATATGACTAAGGCAGTTAGTATCTGTAGCTTTTGCTTCATCATGAATGAATACCATGGTTTGTGATGATCATTTTCTGCTGCTTTTCTTTGGTGATTGAGTTTCATAGTTTGGCATTGTCAGATATATAGTAATCTCACATAAATAATAAGATAGTTTTGCAAATTATAGACGAGAACAAAAACTCATTTTTGACGACAAACTGATTCAATTACAACCACTGCAAAGGTAACAAAAATCACTCCATTACGTCTCAGATTACATCACACGTGCATCTTCTTGTACAACCTCGTACTTAATCGTATCCATCAAAATAATAGTACTCGCCAACCAGCATCTTCTTATTGATAGCTTTGCGGAGGCGCTATGCCATCTGGCGTATCTTCCTACCAGACCGAACAGGTTCATTGCAAACCTCATAATCACTATCATCATTTAGCGCCATGTTACATGACATCTTATTGAACACCATCTCATACTTGATTCCTACACCCTTCAATACATAAAAAATATAAGAATAGTGTAACACTCACCAAAGCAAGTGTTGAGCTAGCAGCCATGCCTGGCCAGTCACATTGTACATCTGGGGAGTCGGTGTAGGCCCAGAGTTAGTGTATATGTGGCGTGCTGGTTTCACCTACAAGGAGATTACAAAGTGCTATGCTTCTCAACGCTAATATATAAGGTGTCCATTGGATCACAGGGTAGAAAAAACATATGGAGTATGCAAAAATGCAGGATTTGAGGTGCTATGCTTCTCCAATCCTATGTTCCTTCCTGAATAATGTACTAATGAGCCAATTCTAGTGCAAAGATGAATTGGGATCGTGAATCGTATACAACACGAATGTATCAATTGTGATATCCCACGTATAAATATTTGCTACAATCATAATTGTACCACAAAAAAAATGTTTTCAATAAATCACACACTGAACCAACTTTAAGTAGAATCTGGTTGCTAATGTTAGTGTAGCCAACGTGAATCTACCAAATGCGAATCTTTAGGTAATCTTGCTGCAGCAACACTTAAAGTAGAATCTGGTTTTGTGAGAGTGCCATTAAATCAATACATCAAATCCTACAATAACCTCGCCTCTAATCTAGCACATCTGAGACATGCATATGGTGACTCACCTGGTCTTTGATGCGAGGTGCCGAGGCGGCGGCGCTTGCTGGCACTGCATCACCTTGGATCTTGGGGGCGGGAGCACCAACTGCGACGGCATCACCTTGGTTCCTGGGTTTGGCCGCGCATGTGGTCCTCGAGAAGCGACCACGTGCGTCGCACAACCTCCTCCGGGAGAAGTGGTGCTTGCCATGCGCCATCGTAGCCCTGTGGGAAGGCGATGCGGCGGCCGGCGTGGGGAGGCGATAGAAGAGAACCCTGTTCGATGGGACATTTTCGGATAGGCGGCAGAACATGCAATAGATCCGCTCGTTCAACTTGTTATGGAAGCAAGGGATGCGACAGTTTTTTTACTTCCGGCGGGAACAAAAAAAAAATCTCTCCTGAGCCCCACTATTACTGGGCCCACACGTCATTTTTACCAGAAATTCATCTTTTTCATTTTCTTTGAATGGTTTAACCCTATTAAATTTTAAGACATAAAAGATGATCTCAAATGAAAAAGTAATGAATACTAAAGTTTTAGAACTCTTCAAGATGTACAAACTTGTCATCAATCCGAGTGACCAAGCTTAAATAATCCAAACTTTGAATTTCAAAAAATTAAGTTTTTTTGAACACAAAATGATGTCAGATGGAAAAGTGATGAATAGTAAAGTTTCGTAACTCCTCAAGCTGAACAATCTTTATTTAGGCATTTTTTTCATTTTTGAAAGGTTTAGTATACTTGAAGTGCGAATCCTACGTTCACCAAGATAGCTTAAGAAACAATGCTAGAGACTTGTCAAATTTGCAATCCTAGTCCTATGCATGTAAAGGGACGAGATGAGTGATCAGACATGACCAGTGGGGCCCCAGCAGCAAGATCCAATACTGTAATTTCAAAAGTTTAGCATAGTAAATGATTTCAAACAAAAATTTCATGAACACCAAAGTTGTAGAACTCGTCAGGATATACAAACTTTATCTAAGTCATTAACTCATTTGACAAAGTTTGAATAGTCCAAATTTTGAGTTTATAGAGTTCATAAATAAAAGGAAGAATTCTTCACAGTAAATGATGTCAAATGGATAAGTTATGAATACCAAATTTTCATTACTCATCAAGATCTACAATGTTGATTTTCAAATATTGACAACTTAAGGTAAGTTTTTTGTACACTAAATAACTTACAAATGAAAAAGTTATGAATACCAAGTTTTCATAACTCATGAAGATCTGCAGAATATATTTATGTCTTTTTGTCATTTGAGAAAGTTGTAGCATACATTGATCATTCATCCTAGATTCACTCACATAGTTTATTAAGATACGATCTAAGCTACTTGCCAAGTTTGAACTAAATGTTGTGACCAATAGTGAAAATGAAAAAATTTTGACATTGCATTGGTTGGTTTCAACAAAGAATATTGTTCATATTATTCCATAAGTACGTGTGTTTGAACAAAAAATTTTGATTTGAACAAAGTATATAAGCCACACTCATACGTTTTTGTAGTTATGTGCCAAAATGACACTTTGACAAACGGGATATTATGAACCCATACGTTGTGCAAACATGTTTTGAGATTGTGGGAAAAAACCCGACTGATTTTCACAAGGAATGCAAAACCTATACACGATTAACGCTTTCATCACGAGTCAAAAAGAAAATACAAAGACAGATTAGATACAATGACGAACAGAGAGGGATTTCACGAAGTTGGGGCCCACATGTGAGGGATGGGGGGAAATTATCGCGGGAAGTTTTCACGAAGACAGATTAGATAGATCCGGTTGACCCACCTATCCCCGATTCTCGCCAAACACGTTCCAAATCATCGCACAACTGGGGTTTTATCTCTTCGTCGATCTTCCTCCAGTCCACGGCAGCAATGACTCCACCATTGACTACGCCTTCATCGAGTGCTCTATACACTCATCCATCGCATCGTATCACGTAGGCGGTGTAGGCTCCGCTCTCCGCACGTCTTAGCCACGCAACGCCTAGGCCAAGCGTTCCCAGTCACGCCTTCTCGGCAGCGCCACACACTAGTTCACCGCGTGCGGGACCATGATGAGATGGGGCCATCCGGCCAGTGTCTGCAGCTACTATAACGCGTGGTGACTCTTCCTGCCTGCCTGCCGTGATCCCATTTGTTTTTTTTAGAAGACCGTGATCCTGTTTGTTGATTAGAAGCCCGCCTGTCAAGTTGCCATTTTGTTTATTCACCCTAATCATGCAGGTTTTCTTCCTCCCTGGCCGCCTAACTTCCACCCTTCCCATCGGAGCCCGCCGCATTCTCGTCACCTCCATTACCACGATGGTGCGTCGCAGGCACCCCTCTCGCAAGCAGCCGCGCGACGCTAGTGGTCGCTTCTTCAGAAGTCCTTCATCCAGTTCAGTGCCTCCATCGACGCGCGGCCGCAGCCCCTCATCCACGACACGAAGGAGAGGCTGGCTTGCCTTGGAAGCACGGTTCGAAATCGACTTGGACCACGCCGCGAATATCAAAGTCCCCGTCAAACCTACGGGCTTTCGACCTAGCTATCACCGGGGTGCCCCTTGAACAAAGGAAGATTTGGATTTGTAGTAACCGCCGAAGCCTCAGAGTCGCGCAAGAACAAGGTGAGCCAGATCTTTTTTTGAGATTTGAGGTTTTACTGTGAATCTGTGTGACATTTATTAAATGGTGGTTTCATTATAGCTGCATTCAGATTCTAAATCAGTTGCTATCAGATGCTAATTAAGTCTAGAAGAGGATCACTGCATAAAACATTATAAGTTACAATAATTTATTTGTTCTAGGAAAAGAGCCATCACCTGGACTTGGACAAGGAGATGGGAGTCAACACGCCAGGTTTACCAAATACATTGATTGAGGTTAGTGCAATGCCATTGGCTTAGTTGAAATGAATTGAAATTGCTTTAGAATCCATGTACTCACCGACTCATTCGCTTCTAATGCAGAAAAATGGAAAGAAGTATGACGTGTGCTTCCCAAAGATCAAATGCAAGATGATCCTAAATGATGGTAGCGATGAAGAGTAATATGATGGACCTACTAAGTCTATTCGTCAGGTATTTGGTTTTTGTTCAGTTATCTCTGAAACAATTTTTATACAATTGCCTTTTTCCACATGCCAACTGACCCTTCCAAATTTTCAGATTTTTCGAATGGCGGAGGATCTTCGCATTGCTGTCAAGCGGAAGCATCAGAAGGGTGAAGAATTCACTCTTGAATCAGATGAGGAGGCTGACTCAGTTTGAACTGAAGTAGATAGGATATCTACTTATCTATCCTTTTATATATCTCGTGTGCGAAAACTTGTGAATGAGATCATATCCAAGGTTCATTTGTGCTGCGATCATTTTACTTTGTCGATGACTATTAGGGAATTTATTTAAATGGTATTCAGGAAATTGTTTGTTCACATGTCCAAGCAAAATGCAAATACTATTCAAAACATCTGTCATGGCAATAAATTGTCTCTAGAGATGCAAAACAAAATATTGTTACTATGATTAACTGACAATGATTAAGAAACTATGTGGGACACTTGACAAGTTTGCACTATGTGTTATTGGCACTTGTGAAAATGACCAAATGACCTAAATAAATATTGTAGATCATGATGAGTTATGAAAGTTTGCTATTCATCAATTATCCATCTCACATAATTTGTAGTTGTCATTCATTTAAACTAAAACATTGGATTGTCTAAACAGTCTCACACGAGAATATATTCCAAAATAATAGCATTAATAAGTTTCATGAATTGATATTTCGTAATTTTAGAAAGATTTAGAAAAAAATGACATGTTTTCAAGTTCGTATGATGGAGAAAAGACTAGTTACAAGTTTTATGCAGTGATCAAAAAGAAAAATGGTGCTTGCATTTGTGCTCATGAGTACCCCGAGCCTAGATTTCGTGGGTCTCACGTGTCATCTGGTGCATCCCAGGCGCCTGGATTTCGTGGGTCCCACATGTCATTTGGTGCGCTTTGGGCGCCTGGATTTCGTGGGTCCCACATGTCGTTTGGTTCGCCTCAGGCGCATGGATTTCATGGGTCCCACAAGTCATTTGGTGCCCCACGTTTTGACCTTCGGTTTTCTTCCACGGGTCGAGGAATGTTTGTGTTTCCAATTATACCTGTGTGGACTCTTTTTGTCTCTAGTCGTCAGCGGCCCCACTAATACAACGCATTGGAGAAAATTATATTAAACGCAGTCACACACCATCGGCCCTCGCCTATGGTTCTCCAAGCGTCAACAGGGTTTTTTTTCCTTTTGGCATCCCCTAGATCGAATCCAACCTCGCCACCAGCCGTCGCTGCCTCACCTGTTGCTGGCTTCCCCTCACGTGAAGCCATGTCGGGTAGACGCATGCACCAGTCCCGGTGGCAGGAGCACGACGAGCTTGGGCGCTTCTCGTGTTCGCCGACGGCCGCGTCTCTAGGCGTGGAATCCTCGGCGGCGGCGGCTCGTCGCTCCAGGGCTTCGTGGACCCCCAATCCAACGCCCACAGGTGCCGACATCCACATCAACGAGGAGGTGAAGGAGGACGTCAATCCCACCCCCGATCCGGAAGAAGGCGGCTTCATTTTGGATGCTCTGGTGGAGGTGAGCTCATATTTCTTGTAGATAGGTTGTTTTGTTTATGAAGTAGAGATTATCTCTTTCAAAATGTATGCGGAAATCAAGACTGGGATAACTGTGATTCTATTAGATTGTGTCCTCGGTTAGATTGACATCTTGATTAGAGTAAGTCCTTGATTAGATTAAGTCCTTGACTAGATTCAGTTCTGATTAGAAATGCAACATTTTAAAGTTATGCCTATGTGTTGAGAGTGTTGATATGCAAGTCTCCCTTTTTTTGAACATATGTTTAAGAAGGAAATGCGTCGAGGCTACTTTGAGTACCACTTCCCCAACATGAAGGTCGTTGTGAGCCTCCATGACGATGAAGGGCTGGGTGATTTAGGGGATCTTCTGGAGTGTCGGCAGGTAATTTCAACTAACTCATCCCCTATAGATGATCAACCATGCATAAAAAATGCTAACAACTTATCCATTTTCGTAATGACAGGTTCATGGAATGGCGAGGGCGTTTCAGAAGGTCCTGCTTCGGAAGGCCTTGGACAAGAGGATCAATAAGGCAAAGAAGTGAAACTATGTGTGGCACTTGAAATAATAGTAGTGCGAAATTTAATGTCTCATGGATTTCGTGTACTGTGATACTTGATATGTGCTATGTTAGTGTCATTGCACCTATGTATGCTACATGTGTTAAATTTTTACTTTATCGTAAAGGTAATCCAAAAGCCGTATTGTGTTAAGTGTGACGCAATGTGTTGAGACTAAATCTTTTTATATGTATGATGTGTCTTTTTTCAACTTTTTCAAAAATAGACCACAACAATCAATTTTCCTTCCCCAGTTTGGAAAGAGGAAAGAGGATGGTTTCTCCTACGTATTCTCGAAAAAAAAGAAAAGTGGAGGGTTTCGTCTCACAGACTCGCGGCCCATGTCCCTTCCCTTCCGGCGGCGCCGTTTCGTTTGCCTCGTCTCTATCGCGCTATAGTGGCTTCCTTTCCCGCACAAACCTTCCCTCTCCCAAAGAAACCCTGAAGCAGTTGCCACCACCTTCCCTTCGCCGAGCAATCTCAGGGTGCTCTCAAGCCTCCGACGCGTGGTTTAGGACCGGTGAGTATTTCGCTTTCTACAAGACACAATCATTCTTACATGCGTGTATCTTGATATAATCCAAGCCTAGGTCTTGTACCACCCTTTTCACTTTATCCAACAAGTCAGGGATACAATGGCCTTCAGGGAGAACCTTCGAGAACAGTTTTAGTATGGCCTCCAATGCTGAGTTACTAATTCTGTACAAGCACTTTATCTGAAATAGTTGCACTATAAAAGATACCTTAGTTGCATCTTTGCATCCTGGATACAATTCCTTCTTTGCCTCCTATAATAGTTTCAAAAATATGTCTGCAGCAATATTTGGCTTCTCACCATCCTCATATATGATTTGTCCATGTATGGTGCCACTGATAATGCTTCTAATCATAGTATTAGTTGCAGCAGGGACATCAACAGCTTCTTCATCGTCTTCTCCAAAATACGGTGATGAGTCAGCTGCAGGTTGTGCATCTTCAGGTTCTTCTCTTATACCAGTATTCAGATCAGGACCGACACCATGATTCACACGACCCTCAGCTGATGACGAACAAGTTGGCCCTTCCAATTCATTATTATCGATGAAACAATCAGCGAACCCTCTAGTAAGTAAATGAAGCTGAATCTGAGTCACATCATGATATCTAATCATGCATTGACATGTAGCACATGGGCACGCAACAGATGCACGTGATGATGATCATGGTGTGCAAAAGTTTTCAATAAAAAATTTCCTAAAATTCGTCTTCCAAACCGATGAATCTCGAGGCATCCGCATGCAACTCCTATCTTCGTGTGATGCCATTAATCTGCATACATGTTTGCAACAAGAGAGATCATGATATAGCATGCATATAATAACCTAAATCTATTGGCCTCCACGTACGGGGGACGACAGACTTAGGCACACGCAGGATGGAGTCGCACCTGGGTGCGCGGCGGCGAAGGTTCCTTGATCTATTGTAGGGATCGAGCTAGGAAGAAAGGAGCATCAGATCATCGACGAGACCCATGACACACTTCGATCGATAGTGTGGGCCTTGGGATCAATTACGAACGAGCCACCAGTTCCTAAATTTAGGCTTGAGATCGCGAGATCGATCGAGATATGTACTGAATATTGGAAACAAACCGCTGCCATAGACAAATCAAAGTGCAACCAAAGCTGACTTCGTTGCAATACGTATGTTACAGTTGCAACGACTGCGACCAGTAAGACAATCACACAAATTGGTGGCAATACATACATGCTATTGCATCTCATGACAACGAAGGATGCAATAGCTACCTATTTAATGCCACCATGCACCAACTATTATGCAACCCAAATCAATGGTTGCAATATATCCGTTCAGAAGCAACCAACGGTAATATGGTCGCCATATCACCTTTCTATTGCAACACACGAAATGCTAATGCAACTCAGAATTGGTGTAGCAGTATTCCCAACCAATTGCAATAATCCTTAAAATGGGTGCATTAGCGTCTACCTGTTGCAACGCAAAAAAAACAAAATCACAACACATTTGATGTGTAGTAATAGGAACGCCTATTACTACAAAATCACTACTTCGATGCCATAGTACCCCCCTATTGCATCCAAATGTGTGGTGTAGCTTAAAGGTTTCGTGGTATTAGGGGGGGAAAGTTTTAGTGCCTCCGGTGTTCTCAAGAGCCGAGGAACCCTTGGAAGCCGATGCATGGATTCGGGCCATTGAGTCTAAATTCTCCATCCTGGCCGCACCGTGTGCTTTGAACCGCAAGGTGATATTTGCGGCTCAACAACTCTGCGGCACAGCTCTATTGTGGTGGGAGAACTATAGTGCTCTTCAACAGGAGAATCATGTTATTTAGTGGGATGAGTTCAAGACTTCCTTCGAGGCACATCACATTCCTGCTGGTCTTGTTGAGAGGATGCTTAATGAGTTCCTGGCTCTAACCCAATGAACCCGCACTGTGCCCTAGGATTCTCAGGCCTTCAATGGGTTGTGTCCTTATGCGGGACATCATGCTGACTCCGATGAAAAGAAGATGGAAAGGTTCCATCGTGGTCTTAACACAAAGCCCAAAGCCCAGTTGACCACTACTCGAGCCACCACTTATGGTGAGCTTCTGAACATTGCTATTGCCCAAGAAGATGCTAAGTTGGTCCATAAGGCCGATAAGAAGCGGAAGGCTCCTGCTGCTCCTTCAGGTGGGCAAACTCAGAGGTTTCGCTTAGTTCCACCCGCAGCACCGCAGGGATAGCAGAGGGCACCTCAGGGTGGATGTTGGGTTGCCAGGCCACCATAGCAGAGTGCTCCTCATTTCCCTCCACCGCAGCAGCAGCAACAGCATGTTCCGAGGCAGAATGTGCAGCATCCGCCTAGTCCTGGAGGTGGCTACTTTTGCTTCAAGTGCGGCAGTAATAGCCACTTCATCAAAGACTGCCCTCAGAACAGGCCTCAAAACTAGCGCCCGGGTAACGAGCAGAACAAGGGCAAGCAACAACGTGTTAAACTCAGGCAAAGAAGGCTTAACTACACCACCGTGGCCGACCTACCTGAGGGAGCACCAGACATGACTGGTACCTTTCCTATCCACAATCAACCTGCAGTTATATTGTTTGATTCGGAGACAACACATAGTTTTATAACTACAAGGTTTAATGCCAAATGTGGGTTAAAATCATATCACACAAAATCAACATATGTAATATCAACAGCGGGAGGTAAAATTGCATCAAATGAAATCACTCGCTCAGTGCCAATCAAGATGGGTAGTAAAGTGTTTCCCACCAATCTGATTCTATTAGGTTTGGAAGGGATTGATATTGTTTTGGGGGCAAATTGAAGGACTCAACATAAGGTGCGCTAGATATTGCAGAAAGGGTTGTGGAAATAAACTCATGAACACATGGGGCAAGTACACTTTATTTGCCACACCGAAAATGCACCAACGCTTGTGCATTTACAATAATAGAACCACGACTAGAAGATATTCTGGTGGTATGTGAGTATGCCAATGTTTTTCCGGATGACTTACCTAGGATGCCGCCGGATAGGGACATTGAATTCATGATTGAACTTCAACCTGGCATAGCACCTATATCAAAAAAACCTTATAGAATGCCACCCTATGAATTGGCCGAACTAAAGATCCAACTTCAAGAATTGTTAGACAAGGGTTTTATTCGTCCAAGTGTCTCACCATAGGGTTGTCCCGCTATCTTTGTGAAAAAGGACCACTCTCCGAGATTGTGTGTGGACTACCGGCCTCTCAATGCGGTGACCATTAAAAACAAGTATCCACTTCCCCGCATGGATGTCTTGTTTGATCAAATAGCTGGCGCCATAATATTCTCTAAGATTGATCTTCGCTCTGGCTATCACAAAATAAAAATCCGTCCTTGTGATATTCCCAATACTGCTTTCTCAACCCGCTATGGACTTTATAAATACTTGGTCATGACATTTGGGCAAACAAATGCTCCGGCCTAATTCATGTATCTCATGAATTCTGTTTTCATGTCCGAGCTTGATAAGTTCGTAGTGTTCTTCATTGGTGAAATACTCATATACTCCAAGAACAAGGAAGAACATGTCGAGCATCTTTGCATTGTTCTTCAACGGCTAAGAGATCATCAACTCTATGCCAAGTTCTCCAAATGTGAATTCTGGCTGGAGAGTGTGAAATTCTTGGGTCATACAGTTTCCAAGGATGGCATATCTGTTGATCCCACCAAGGTACAAGAGGTATGGATTGGAAGCCTCCTACATTTGTCCATGAGATTTGGAGTTTTCTGGATCTAGCCGGTTATTATCGCCGTTTCATTTCGGATTACTAAACCCATGACCGAACTCTTAACGAAGGGAGTCAAATTCGAGTGGAGTGATAAATGTGAAAAAGCTTTCCAGACTTTGAGAAAACATTTAACTACTGCCCCAGTCTTAGCTCAACCTGACAGCACCAAACCCTATGATGTCCATTCTGATGCTTCATGCACCAGACTCGGTTATGTTCTTATGCAAGAGAATCGGGTCATTGTATATGCTTAACGAGCATTCCGACCGCATGAGCAGAATTACCCTACTCATGATCTTGAGTTGGTAGCGGTTATTCATGCTCTCAAGATTTGGAGGCACTATCTTATGGGTGTTCCATGCAATATATACACTGACTACAAGAGCCTCAAATATATCTTCACCTAGGCACATTTGAACATGAGGCAACGAAGGTGGTTAGAGTTGGATAAGGACTATGATCTTGATGTGCACTATCACCCCAGGAAGGCTAATGTGGTTGCGGATGCTTTAAGCCGCAAGACTCATTGTCACTGCCGTTCCGTGCAGTCCTATGCTGAAACCTTATGCCATGAAATGGCGAAACTCAACTTGGAAATTGTTCCCCAAGGCTACTTCAATCATATCTCTGTCGAACCAACCTTGCACGACCAGATTATCATGGCCCAACTAAATGATGCAAGCATTAAAATCCTAAAGAGAAAGCTGGTAAAAGGAAAAGATAAATTTAAGTGTTTTCGTCAAGATGGACAAGGAGTAATGTGGTTTGAACATCAGTTGGTGGTGCCCAAGAACGCTGAACTCCGAAGGAAAATTTTGGATGAAGCTCATCTTTCCAAATTTTCTATCCATCCTGGTAGCACTAAAATGTACCACGATCTTAAACAAAACTTTTGGTAGACTAGAATGAAGAGGGAAATTGCCAAGTATGTGTTGGAATGTGACACTTGTCAACGAGTAAAAGCTAGTCACTTGAAGGTAGCTAGTACTCTTCAACCTCTACCTATACCCTCATGGAAGTGGGAGGATATAAGCGTGGATTTCATTGTTGGACTTCCCAAAACTCCTCAAGGGCATGATTCCATTTTGGTCATTGTGGACAGGCTCACCAAGACTGCGCACTTCATTCCAGTCAAGGCGGCCTATACAACTATGAAGTATGCTGAAATCTATTTGGAATGGATCGTTTGTTTACACGGGGTACCCAAAACAATAATTTCTGATCGTGGTATGAACTTTGTGGCATTTTGGGAACAATTGCAACTATCCCTTGGCACCAAACTGATCCGTAGCTCCGCTTACCACCCTCAAACTGATGGGCAAATAGAAAGGGTGAATCAAATCCTTGAAGACATGCTTCGAGCTTGTGTCATCCACTATGAGAAGAATTGGGAGAAATGTTTATCTCTAGCTGAATTCTCTTACAACAATAGCTACCAGGAAAGGCTAAAGATGGCACCATTTGAAGCCTTGTATGGTACAAGATGTTGGACACCATTGTGTTAGTCTCAAGCAGGTGAGCGCTACACACACGGACCCGACCTTGTGATTGAAGCAGAGGAAAAGGTTAGAATCATCCGTGAAAACCTTAAAGCCGCCCAGTCTCGACAAAAGAGCTACTTTGATCAAATACAGAAGCCTCTTCAATTTGAAGTCTACGATCATGTGTATCTCAAGGTCTCCGCGACCAAAGGTGTGCAAAAGTTCGGGCTAAAAGGAAAGCTTGCACCCCGCTATATTGGTCCCTATGAAATCACTCAACAACGTGGACCTGTTGCTTATTGTGTGAAGCTTCCCACCAAGCTCTCAGTTGTGCACAATGTTTTCCATGTCTCTCAACTTAAGAATTATATCTGTGTTCCGACTGAAGTCGTTGAGCAAGAAGAAATATCAGTTGAACCGGATCTTTCCTATGATGAGCATCCTATCAAGATTCTCGATGAGAAAAAAAAGAAAAACCCAAATAAAAGAAGTTAAAATCTACAAAATTTAGTGGAGTCATGATATTGAAGAAGAAGCAACATGGGAAATTGAAGAATATCTTAATAAGAACTTCCCCGACTTCCTCCCTAAAACCAAGGTATACTTTTCCACACCATCCTTAAGCACCTTCGAATGTTGGGTCGAGATTCTTTTTAGGGGGGGTAGGTTGTAACATCCATGATGTTTAAAAAAACTAAGCATTCACTAATAAAGGCTATTAGGGTGAAATTAAAAGAAAAATAATGGAAACCCACTCTAAATTGGAATTTCAAATTCAAAATTTTCAACTTCAAAGGGCTAATTTGAATCCCAACTCAAATCTCCACTTTTTGCTACTAAACTTGAAAATCTCCAAAAAGGAAAGTTGTTTGTCATCCCAAATCAGGCTTTGTTTCTTTTTCAAGCCTTTTCAGATTTTACAGTTAAGCCCCTCAAAAACACTAAAAACAGAACAAAACACCTTTTCAAACATAGCTTGTTTGAGCTCGAAATGTTCAGAGTTTTGAGTCCATCCCAAAAATAAAGTCATGTCCCACCTTCCAAAATCCAACTTTTGTTTTTGCACTTTTGAAAGTTCAATTTAATTTTTTGGAGAAAACGGGCCAAGAGCTAGGGAGCTCCACGGGTGCCCCGAAAGCCGGCCATGGCATGCTCTGTCCCAGGCCGCCGCGGGCCGCCACATGGCCGGCGAGCGGCGGTGACCCCAGTTGACCGGCCTCCCGTGCACGCACCTGACCCCCTGTGTCGTCCTGTCACGAACCACGCATGCCACCTCATCGCGTCGCGCCTGCCTGAGCCTCCCCGCGACCTGGCCCACCTCCCCAACCGCGCGTCCGTCGGTCGCCAGAGCATCCCGCGTCCATCACGCTACAATATTTGGCCGCCAACCCATGGCCGCGCTCTGCCCGAGCTCGCCAGACGCACTCATGGCGCCTGCCCGTCGCCTGGCCTCCCTGCCCGTGCTCCGAGCCCCAGCTCCATCCTGCGCCTTCCCCAGCTCCACTTCACCACCACATTTCCACTATAAACGTCCTCCTCAGCTGCGCACACGAGGCTCCTCCTTTTCCCCTAGCCGCTCCGCCATTGCCGCCGCCGAGCTCCACCTCCACGTCAAGAACCTATCTGTGGCCATCCCCATCGCCGCCAAGACCCCTAGCGAGCTCCACCTCTGTCTGATGAAGCTCACAAGCTTCTCCGCCCCCCGCCTCTCCCCCTGCAGCTCTCCTTCGCTGTCGTCGGAGAGAGACGTTCCGCTGCCGCCGCCGCCGACCCGTCACGTAGCCCTGCCTAGCCTCGAGCAGCACACCAGTGAAGTCGCAGTGAGCTCCTCTACGCGCTCCCCCACTTCTCCCGCGCTAGCTCGCCATCTCCTCGCCGGAATCTAGTCGTCGGTGAGCCTAGGACATTTTTGCGTTCCCCATTTAGGTTCTAGGGGCTTCGCACAAGATTCACAGAATTGTTTGCAAGAACTTAATAGATCTAGGGTCCGAGCGCAAATAGATTCTTTAAGATCTAGTTATGTAACACCCTAAAAATGTCGTTATTAAAAATTAGTAAATAAATGGCTTTTCTATTCAAGGGTTCGTAATTAATGTACGAAAAATAAAACCTTTGAGAAATTAAAAACATATATAAGGTTTAGAAATATTGTTAATGCATTCATGCTGGTGCATTTCTATTGATTGTTGAAATTAGAAATTTGATTTGAATTCAAATGAGTGCTTTAATTTGAAAAACAGAAGAAAGAATAAAAGAAAAACCTTTCTTTTTTCCCCTCTCTTTTTCTTTCTCAAAGCAGCTCAGCCGGCCCAGCTCCCTCTCTTTTTCTCCCCACCGCGCGGTCCAACATTGCTTGCGTAGCAGCCCAGCTAGCGTGGCCCAGCCCAACCGCCACAGCAGCCCAGCACTTTCCCCCATCCCTCTCTCCCTTAGAACGACAAGCAGGGCCCACTCGTCATCTTCCACCTCCAACCACTGCGCGCCGGGCCCGCGTGTCATCCCCCACCTCCGTCGGCCTGGGTTCGAACCGAGCGGAGCCCGAGCCCATTGCGCGCTGCCCTTCTTGCTCCGCACACCAATTCGCCACCATGCCAGGCTTATATAAGCTCCACAGCCCTCCCTTGAAGCCCCATCGCCTAAACCCTAGGCGCCGAACCCTATCGTGCCGCCGCCATCATCGGTCTTGCCGCTCGCCACCTCCTCGTCGCCCAGAGCTCGACCCGAAGATCCGCGTGAGGGTAAAGAAACTCGCCTAGCTCGAGTACCCTTCCTCTCTCCCTCTGTATCACGTGCGCCATGCTGCCGTGGGTCCCAAGCCACCATTGCTCGCTGCCGGCTGCGTCCACTGCCTAAGCCCCTCCCCTGACCCTTGAGATCGACTTTCCAAGTCCCTAGCTTGCTCCAGAGCCAAGAATCGATCGAAATGATGCACCCTAGCACCGTTTTCGCCCGTCTTTGGTGAAGTCCTGGTGAGGCGCCACCGCGAGCATCAACTCCGACGAGCCCGACGCCCGATCTGTTCTCGAATGAACTCGCAGTCCAAGACAGTTCAAAGTTAATTCCAACTAGGTCCTTTTTCTTTTGTTTTAGCCCCTGTGCTTTTGAAAAAATAGTAGCCGCCGTCCTAGATGTCGGTTTTACCCATAGGACCTCGGGTTTTTATACGAAATTATGTTTTAGGTCCCTGGTTTCTTTCAAAAACACCCCTAGAAGACAAAAACTTTCACCAGCGAGCCCCTAGAGCCCGTTTTAAGCGTAGTTTCTTCGTTTTAACTCTGATTTGAGTGATTTTCATGCTCATGTGTTCGTAATGAAGCTTACAATATTTCTATAGCCTTCTGTTCATCATTTTTTTAGGTTTGGCGTACTGTTCTAATTAAATACCTTGTTTGCATGTATGTGTGGATGCTTGTGTGGTGACTGATGTGAGTAGTTGACGAGCCATTCGAGTTCGCCGACGATCCCATTCCCGAGGAGCAAGTGCAGCAGCAGTTCGTTGAGAAAGACAAGTATCACTACAAGGGAGCCGAACTAATGCTACACTTCTCAGTGCAACACCAAGGTAAAATGTTACAATACATATGGTTTATTGCAACACTAGTCGATTTTGGTTGCTATAGGGTGGCATATTGCAACCAAATGATGGACGTTGCAATTTCAATAATGTGTGTTGTAATAAATCGAATGTATCACAACACCGATGTGTGCGTTGTAATTATAGTGATATTGTTGCAACCCTTTTGTACAATTGTTGCAATAGTGGACAATATCACAACTAAAATATAGCATTGTTATACTTAATATCAAGTGTTGCGATAGAGTATATGCTATGGCAACACGAAACTAAAGAGTTGCAAAAGGATTTTTGGATAGACGAGCATAATCAGAGAGCGTTGCAAATGAGGGTTTGCTATTGCAACCAAAAAGTGAAGGGTTGCAATGAGGCATAGATATAGCAACCGCACATTAGCATCGTTGCATAATCGTCATAGTTGTAGCAACTAAACTTGAATCGTTGCATCAAGGCATAACTACGGGGGCCAATGTCCAGCTCGTTTATGGCCCATGAGCATCGTTTATGCCCAAGTTTTATCAATTTCATCACAGTTCGAACTAAAATACTAGGATGTTAAAACAAATTGGTCACAAACAACAAACTAAAAAATACCATGTTTCCTAGAAACAAAATGGAAAAAAAATTTAAAATTTTTTTTGCCCAACTACTAATGTAAAAATGTTTTTGATTAAATATTAAAGATCAGAAAATATAAATCGAAAGTGGATATCGCATTTTTAATGAAATATTGAAGACAAAAAAAATAAATTTTCACGCTAAAAAAATATTGCATAGCTAAGATTCGAACTCCAAATCAAATGCTAAAGCTGGAGCTACACTTCCAGTACACCATGTGTTCATGTGTTAATTGACTGTAATAAACAATATTTATATGTTATAATCTTGTTTATGTGGCAGAAAAGTCAGCCCACCACAAGAGCCACGTCACCATGGCTGTTGGGGAGACGCCCCTTGGAATCGTATTTTCTATTTTCGCAGGCGAGACTGAAGAGGTCAAGACGATGAAGACAAGCGTGAAACTAATTCGAAGAGGTTAGAGTCGCAGGCGAGACTGAAGAAGTCAAGACGAAGATGACGAGCGCGAATCTAATTCGAAGAGGTTAGAGTTTTGAGCAGGACTGAAGAAGTCAAGGCGAAGAAGACAATAGCACAAGGCTGGTCATAAGATGAGGAGCAGTCAAGACGAATCTGTCTTTTGTTGCGAGGCTAAGGTAGAGATTGGCGGGAAGCAACGGTCATCTGAAAGCTAAGATAGTTATAGGATTTCTGGCGGGAAGTAACGGTCTTGTAAACATACGAGGTTGGCCCCTATAAATAGCAGGTCAACAGTAATTGTGAAGGAGGATGATTTTTGGGAGAAACGAAGAAAAGACAATTGTAATCTATTCACTGTTTGTAATACCAGAAAAACCGTGTTACAACAGTTGGCGCCGTCCGCGTGTTAGGATCGAAATCAAAACTCACGATGCCACCAAAGAAAAAGCAACGGTCCGATGATCCACGGACCTCCAAAGCTCACGAAAATGAAAGAGAAAACGATGAACCACAAGTTTCACTGGAGCCAGCCGTTACCAATGATAACCAAAATCGAGAAGAAGCTAGCCTCGAACAACTGCTACAAGAAATTGAGAGGCTTAAGCAAGAAAAAGAAGCTCTATTGAAGGAAGCAGAGAACCAAAGAAAAGAAACCGAGAAAGAGCGAAAAATTGCAGAGGCTAAGAATGAGCTCAGGAGACTCCAAAACGAGCACAATGCGAGCAAAGAAACCATTCAAGAGCCCGAGAGAGAATACCACACCGAAACAACAAATTACAACGCGGGTTTCAGAAGCTATGACTCGAATTCACCGTTATCTCCAGGCCTTCAAAATGCACCATGGCCAACCTCGTACAAGCCCATCACTTTGCCCAAATACAATGGCACTTGTGATCCAAGGCAGTTCTTGATGAGCTACGAAGTTGCTGTGGCTTCCGCAGGAGGAAACGACCTAGTTCTCGCAAAGTCATTCATCATAGCCTGTGAAGGACCGGCTCTCACATGGTTCACAAGACTAAGCCATGGATCAATATTCAGCTGGGAACAACTCAAGGCAAAAGTACTTCAGAACTTCCAAGGATTTAACAGGCAACTGTTAACTTCGGGAGATCTCTTCGCATGTAGACAAGGGGAAAAGGAGCCATTAGCTCAGTACTTCAAACGCTTCATCCAATTGAAGGCCCAAACAGATGATATCCCAGACTCAATAGCAATCGATGCATGCATCCACGGGTTGGGACCAGGGCCATGCGCGTCAGAATTCGTCAAAAACAAACCAAGAAACCTCCATGAACTCTTCCACGAGATGGAAAAGTTCTGCAGATCAGACGATGATCACAGGAGAAGAATCAACGAAAGAGCCATGCTCAGAAAAGCAAATGGAAACTACAAGTAGCCCACATACGAAAAGCAAAACTATAACCGACCAACTCAAGTTTTTCACATAGAAAACGAGAGCGGCCAACATAATAACGAATCAAATGCAATGAAGCAAGATTTCAACTCCTCATCCACACGAGGAAGAGGTGGACGAGGCAGAGGCCGTGGAAGAGGACGAGGCCAACAAGAAAGCCAGTCTCGATCTTGGTTCTACCAATTCCATGGCGAAAACCCAGATCACAGTACAGGGAGATGTCCCATAACCATCAGGGTGAAGCAAGAAATGAACCAAAATAACAATCAAGGTCGCACAGTTCAAACAAATTCCTGGCAGTGCACCTCCCATAACACGCCGAATCCGCAGCTGCAACTCCCGACGAATTCAGAATCCTATTCAACATACCACCAGCCTCGACTGGCTTGGCATCAAACCCAGTCCGAGCCAAATCAACAAGCGCACAGCTCAATCCAATCCACCGCGGCAAGAAAAGATGAAACTATGATGCAAACAGCTTCAACATCGAATTCAACACCTGCCAAGGGTCCTATCCCCTCCCGCGGAATGATTCTGCCTATAGCAGGAGGATCTTCAGTTGACTTCAAAAGGAAAAGACAAAGAAAAGACTACTTCAGAAGAGTGCACGCAATACTACCCAATGGCCCAGTAGTAAAAACCCATTGGTCGCATATCCCAATAACCTTTACTGAGCAGGATCTCAAGCTCCAATGTTATCCTCACACTGATGCCATGGTCATCGAAACAAATGTGGCAGGCTGGGAGCTAACAAAGATACTGATAGACGATGGCAGTTCAGCCGATATTATCTTCGCAAGTGCCTTCGATCAAATGAACATCAGCAGAAGCTTGTTACAACCATCAGAAACTCCACTCATTGGTTTCGGAGGAAAAAGAATCCGAGACTTAGGAAAAATCGAACTACCGGTAACCTTGGGGGACTTGAGCAATACCAGAACGGAACGAATCACTTTTGACATAGTCGACATGTATTACCCTTACAATGCAATCTTCGGAAGAGGCTTCCTCAACACATTCGAAACCATTGTACGACAGGCGTATCTCTGCATGAAACTTCCAGCATCAAATGGAGTAATCACAGTATTCGGAAACCAGCAAGTCGCAAGGGACATCGAACAAGGAATCACCCCAGGCGAGAAAAACGTCAACCTTTTGCAGGCAGAAACGAAACAAACAAACGATGAAGTTCAAACAGAATCGACCAAAAAGAAGCCACCGCAATCCAAAGAGGAAAAAGTAAAAGAAGCCATTCAAGCACAAGACACCAAGCGAGTCTCTCTCGATCCAGGAACCGAGGGTAGAGAGGTCACGATTGGAGCAGACCTTCCCCCTCAAGAAGAGGAAGATTTGATAGCTTTCCTAAGAAAAAATAAAGATGTCTTTGCATGGACAGCTGCAGATCTAAAGGGTGTTAGTAGAACTCTAATCGAGCATAGCCTCAACATAAACCCGAAGACAAAGCCAAGGAAGCAAAAATTGAGAAAAATGTCAGATGAAAAGATAGAGGGAATAAAATCCGAAGTTGAAAGGCTACTGAAAGCAAAAGTCATTAGAGAAGTACAATACCCAGAATGGTTGGCAAACACTGTCCCGGTGAAAAAGAAAAACGGAAAGTGGAGGATGTGCATCGACTTCACAACCCTAAACAAGCATTGCCCAAAAGACGATTTCCCTTTACCAAGAATCGATAGCGTCGTTGACGACGCAGCCAACAGCGAGATTATATCTCTACTAGATTGCTTTTCAGGGTATCACCAAGTTTGGATGGAACAAGAGGATGAGGAGAAGACGAGCTTCATAACACCTTTCGGAACTTTTTGCTTCGTCAGAATGCCAGAGGGGCTGAGAAACGCAGGATCAACTTTCTCAAGAATGACCAAAAAAGTCTTCAACTCACAAATTGATAGAAACATGCTAGCTTATGTGGATGACCTCGTCGTAAAGAGTATCAAAAGAGCGGATCACATCAAAGATCTCGAAGAAACTTTCAACAACCTAAGAATGTCAAACTTGAGCTTAAATCCAGAAAAATGCGTCTTTGGAGTAACCAAAGGAAAAATCTTGGGGTGCCTTGTAACTTCAAAAGGAATCAAGGCCAACCCAGACAAGGTACAGGCCTTGGCATCAATGGAGGAGCCAAAGACGGTTAAGGAAGTGCAACAACTGACAGGCAGGATCGCAGCTCTAAACAGATCCGTACCAAGAGCGGCCGAGCGAAGCCTCCCTTTCTTCAAAACTCTCAGACATGCACAGAAATTCAACTGGGGCGAAGAACAATCGAAAGCATTCAAAGAATTAAAGCAATACCTTGCGGCAATAATCAAATTATCACCACCAGCCCAAGGAAAAGACCTTCTCCTCTACCTCACAGTATCCGAGTCAGCAGTAAGCACTGCAATAGTACAAGAAATCGAAATTGAAGGCATTTCGAAGCAGTTGCCAGCCTACTTTGTTTCCGAAGCATTATCTGGAGCCAAGAAGTCATACTCTGAGCTCGAAAAAATTGCATACGCATTACTTATGGCATCAAGAAAACTCAGGCACTATTTCGAAGCTCACAAAGTAACAGTCATCACCGACAAACCTCTAGCCGAGCTATTCGCAAACAAAGAAGCTTCGAATAGGATCAGCAAATGGTCCGCAGAACTTTCTGGATTCAACATCGAATTCATGAGACAAAATGCAATCAAGTCTCAAGTATTAGCTGACTTCGTAGCAGATTGGACTTCTCCAAAACACAAAATTCCAGGCGAAGACGAAAAACAATGGACAGTCTACTGTGATGGAGCATATTGTAGCAAAGGAGCAGCAATCTCTGCAATACTAGTTTCACCAGGTGGAATCAAAACCAGATTCGCAGCACGATTGGAGTTCAACAACCAAGAGATTCAAATCACAAATAATGTAGCAGAATATGAAGCACTCCTACTTGGGCTACGAAAAATGAAATCGCTAGGAAAACAAAGCTTCATTATGAAGACAGACTCGAAAATAGCAAGGGACCATATTGAAAAGGATAGCGAAGCTAGAAAACCAGAGCTAATCAATTACCTCGAAGAGGTCAGGGAAATGGAGAAACACTTCAAAGGATTCACTGTAGAGCACATCCACAGAAACGACAACAACGAAGCTGATGATTTAGCCAAAAAAGCAGCAAAGAGGGAAGAGCTACCCGAAGACGTAATTTACGAGGTCATGACCATCCCCTCAATCAGAAAGCAGTATCTTGCACACATTCGCTGGGAAGATTGGAGAGCACCAATCATGGCATACTTACAATACAACTTCACACCCTGTTCCGCAAGCGAGGCCAAAAGAATACCAGCAAGAGCAAAAGGATATCAGATAATACAAGGAGAGCTATACAAGAAGGGGATATCAGCACCATGGCTAAAATGCATTGCAAAAGAACAAGGAACGGAAATACTAAGAAGCATACACGAAGGGATATGCGGAACACACATTGGCCCAAGAGCCCTCGCAGCAAAAGCAGTCAGGTAGGGAATGTTCTGGCCGACAATGATAAAAGATGCAGACGAAGTAGCAAAGAAATGCGAAGCATGCCAAAAGAACGCAAGCAACCAAAAGATTCCATGTTCATTGTTGCAGCTCATTACACCTTCTTGGCCATTGCAAAGATGGGGAATAGACTTGGTAGGGCCTCTCCCAACAGCTCAAGGAAACTGCAGATTCGTAGTAGTTGCCGTGGAATATTTCACAAAGTGGATCGAAGCAAATGCCCTAGCATCGATAACTTCGCACACAGTACAAAAGTTCTTCTGGCATAACATCATCTGCAGATTCGGGTTACCAAAAGAAATAACAGTAGACAACGGAAAGCAATTCGACAGCGAGTCATTCAGAGATTTTTGCATAACAATGGGAACCAAAGTAAAGTACGCATCCGTATATCATCCGCAGTCAAACGGCGCAGTCGAAAGAGCCAACGGCATCATTTTTTCAACTATAAGGAAGATGCTCTTCGACCACAAAAAGGGAAAATGGATTGACGATTTACCAATCGCAGTATGGTCACACAACACTACAGAATCCAGAGCTACCAAGTTCACCCCTTTCAGACTGCTATACGGAACCGAAGCGGTGGTCCCAGAAGAAATCAAGGCCAAAACTCTAAGGGTAGCACTTAGTAGTGAGGAAGGTGAAAAAGAAATGGTGGAAAAAGACTTAATCGAAGTTGATCGGCTCGTTGCCTCACATAACCTCGATTCATACCAAAGGCAAACACGAAAGTGGCGTGACCCAAAGGCGAAGATTAGAGAGATCAGAGTTGGAGACCTGGTAATCAAAAGGAAGCATAATGCAGAAAACTTATCCAAATTCGAGGAAAAATGGGAAGGACCATACATTATCACCAAAAGCTCGAGGCCAGGGTCTTATCATCTGTCCACCGAAAACGGAGAAGAGTTACCTCACTCATGGAACGTAGAGCAACTTCGCAAATACTATAACTAGAATCGGAACAAGTAAAGTTGTACAGTTTTCTCCAAGTTTTAGTTCTTTTTGTAAAGGTCAACTTCGTAAATGTGCGGAGCTATAAGAACAGATACGAAGCACCTCTACTCACTTTTTCTTTCATCACAAAAGGTCGTTCTCTTTTCCTCACAAAAGGTGCTCCAGGAAACTGGAGGTGAGGTTTTTAATGAGGCGAACCTATGTAAATTTCTCTAAAAAATCAACAAAGGAGATTCCCCTAAAAGCACTTGAGCAAAAAACACATCGAGGTTGAGAGTATAACCTCGAAAAAAGAAGACCTGGAGCAAAATAGCTCGAGGCCGAGGTTGGAAATATAACCTCACAAAAATAAGACCTCGAGCAAAATAGCTCGAGGCCAAGGTTGGAAATATAACCTCACAAAAATAAGACCTCGAGCAAAATAGCTCGAGGCCGAGGTTGGAAATATAACCTCGCAAAAAGAAGACCTCGAGCAAAATAACTCGAGGCCGAGGTTGGAAATATAACCTCGCAAAAAGAAGGCCTCAAGCAAAATAGCTCGAGGCCGAGGTTGGAAATATAACCTCGCAAAAAGAAGACCTCGAGCAAAATAACTCGAGGCCGAGGTTGGAAATATAACCTCGCAAAAAGAAGACCCCGAGGAGAATAGCTCGAGGCCGAGGTCGAAATATAACCTCGCAAAAATAAGACCTCGAGCAAAATAACTCGAGGCCGAGGTTGGAAATATAACCTCGCAAAAAAACCTCGAGCAAAATAGCTCGAGGCCGTGGTTGTAAATATAACCTCGCAAAAAGAGGCCTTGAGTAAAATAGCCCAAGGTCGAGGTCAGAAATATAACCTCGCCAAAAGATCTCAAACAAAATTGCCTAAGGTAGAGGTTAGAAACACAACCTCGCAAAAAAAACCTGCAGTCTAGATCAAATAAGGGGAACGAAAAAAGCAACAGAGTTGCCCTATTTCGAAAGTAAAACAAGAGAACGTAATCTTTCAGATCCATTGCTCTAAATAAGAAGCAATGAATAAATGCAAAGGGGCTATCGAGGGAGGGGACGCCTTTTTCAAAGGCAAAAAAGAGAAGCCCCCATTTGCATTTATTCAAAAACAAGTTTTTACTAAGCAACGAACACATTAAAACGAATCACCTAACTTGTACTTTCAAAAGGACGCGAAGTTAGGTGAAATCATAATCTCCCCAAGGGTCGAAAGACCACTATAAAAGAGAAGGGGGAGTCAAGCCTCAGCAAGAGAAAAAGCAAAGCAAATGAAAAAGAAAACTTTCCCTAGAAATGAGAGGCAGCAGGAATCACAGGAACGCTCGACGGCATGATCTGTCCAGGATAAAGACCAACAATAGCACAGGGCCCATAGATACTTCGTACAGCAACGTCTTCTCAAGTAGTGCAATCATGGAGAAGAGTGCATCCGCTTCAAGGCTTTCTCGGGTTAACAAGGGAATTAGAAGCCAAATCATGGAGAAGAGCGCATCCGCTTCAAGGCTTTCTCGAGTTAACAAGGGAATTAGAAGCCAAAGAAGATTTAAGCATTTTCCATAGCGAAAACGAAACTAAAGGTCATGATCTTATAGAAAGAAAATAATGTACAAACAATTTCAAGGGAAAAGAATTTTTACGAGTCGAACACATGCACTTCGAAACAAAATAAAGATCGAAGATAATTACGAGGCTAATATAAACAAAATCTTGAGCAATTTCAGCGTTCAAGTCGCTCTGGAATCCACAAACATCACTTGGAATAAGTTTTTTACATTAATTAATTTCGACTCGCGACTAGATTTCTCCTTCTTCTTGGGAAAATTTAGCTTCATCATCATCAGGAGGCGAATCCAGGGCATCATCTTCTTCCTCTTCGCCTTCTTCCTTTTTTCCTTCTTCAACATTTGCGCCCTCAGTTTCTTCCTGGTGAAGAAACAAAGCAAAAGACTTAGGATTTTTGACAACAATAAAAAAAGAAGAAGCAAAGTTATACAGAAAAGTTTCTTACTTTCGAAGAGGAGTCCTTAGCCATATCTCGCCCGTAGATGTTCCAGAAGTCTCGCAAGAAATGACGTTTCATAGTTTCGACTTCTTTAGAGCAAGATGAGGACAGATCTCCGAAGTCAGTAAAACGAAATCCGGGACCGGAAACCCGAAGAAGCAGTTCCTTATCCTCTTTTTCGAGAAATCTGCCGAGGCCATCAGTACAGGTAAGAGCGAAGTTGTCGCCAGCAATTGAAAACACATCCCCGAGACCAGAAAATTCCTCTTCAATCCAAGATAAGAAATTTTCAACGGTCAAGTCCATTGGAAGAGCATAAGGAGTGGCTCCAAATTGCTTGAGCGAGTTATAATATGAATCAAAGATCTGTTTCACCCTCTCAGCATCAAGAATCTTGGAAGAGGCTAGAGATTCTTCAGCTTCTTTTAACCTAAGCTCAAGGGACGATACTTGGGCTTTGGCCTCTTTAGTAGCATCGGACTCGCGAACCACAGCTTCTCGAAGATTATCGATCACAACTAGGTTCTGGTCAAAGTCCTTTTGCAAGGCTTTATATTTTCTATCGGTGCTGTCCCATGCGTCCTCGATCTTAGTCAAGTCTTTGCGAAGTTTATCGTTAACTTCCCGAAGCCTCTCATTCTCTTTCTCCAAGAAACGAAGCCGGTCAGCCGCAGTTTTAGACTTTGAAGCACTGACCGCGTTGATTAGCTTAACCTAAGAAAATACGTCGAAGACAAAAATGTGAGATAAATATAAAGAAAGGAAGGAACAGAGATAAAGCGGTAGAAATAAGCACGAACCTTGTGGGCTGTGGAGACGCTCAAACGACATAACTCTTCAATATCAAGGTTCTCCAATGATGCTTTAAAATCTATAACAACGAAGACAAAATATAAGAATCAAAGACGAAACCAAACAAGAAGTGGTGCTAGAGTTTTTTCTCACCTAGCATCTCATCACTATCCCCACCAAGTTCAACAAAAGAAGAAGAAGCCAAGTTTCGAGGACGATTAACAACTGTTTCTTCAGGGATCTTTTTTCCCTTGGCATCAACAACCTCGACGTAAAAATAGTAAGCAAAATAAGTAAACAATAAAAGAAATTTAGCGATCAAATATAGTACAACTAAAATTACTGACCTCGGTTTCGGCTTCGGCTGCTTTATCCTCCTCGATATTCTTTTCCTCGACGGCTGGTTCTGTAGAATACAAGCCGAAGTTATGCTCTAAGAGCTCAAGAAAGTTCGGGTCAAATTCTCTTGGAGATTTCGAAACCACACTTGAAATCGAGCCAGCAAGGCTCATCCTAGCACCAGGGCATTTCATGTAAGGAACAAACAAACCTTCTCCTGAAGCAGCAGAAGTGCCTGCCAAATCTTTCATGAATTTCGCTGAGCTGAGGTCATCGCCCGCAACGCCAGCAATCTCTACAAGCCCACATGCCGCCTCGATAGCCTTTTCCTCCTCTTCAGCTTCGGCCACAGGGCTGTCCAACAGCGAAGGATCCATCTTGCGAGACAAGCGAGGTTTCTTGTTCAACGCAGAACCAGACTGTTGCACATCAACAGTCTTTCTCTTATGAGCTTCAAGCTGTTTTGTTTTCGCTTGAGGAGCATCTTGACTCGAAGATACCAAAATTTTCGATGAAGTTCTCTTATACCTTTGAATCACTACAGCTTGTTCGGATCCAACATTACTAGCAGGTTTCATACGTTTTTGGGGCTTAGAAGGTTTCATCCTGTCCCCGTACTGAACGCCCATTTCCATCCACGGGCGATTCAAGCGACTCGTTTTCTCGAAGAAGTCGATCATTGATTTCTTCTCCTTTTCAGTAAAAGGACCAACCAAAGACCTCGCGGCCCACTCAACACTCGAAACAAGGTCATCATCACTAACACCATCAGGTTTTGTGAGTCCAAAAACAGGAAAGGTGGTAGGTAAATCGAAACCAGGAATCTGCCTCTGCTCAATTCTAAAAGGTTTCCAGTCGGTTCCCAAGGGCCAGATTTCGGCAGCCAAAAATTCTTCAACTACATCACGGCCCGTGAGTCGTCGGGTAGCATGATGAAAGCAGGGGCTGTTCTTCTTAAAAGACTCAGATTTCTTATCGAAATCAATCACAGTAGACACCTCTATATTGCCAAGGGGACCAGCAAAAGGATAATGCACTTCACTAGAATTCGGTGCAGCGAAACCAACCTTAACATAAAACCAGGATTTCGGCCAGTTCATCCCAACGGTTTCGTTGAGCGTAGGAGAAATCAACCTTGGCAATCTTCAGGGCTGCACTTCGATGACGCGAAGTAAAAGTAGCAACACCAAACTGTCCAATATGCTCTTCGCCGCCTTCTTCCAAAAAGATTGACCTTTTCTGAAGATGAAGCTCATTATAACGACCGAAGGTATCAACGTCAATCTCACCACCAAATGTCTTCACTCCCCAGAAAAATTTTGATAGTTGAACAAAAGAATTCGGTGTTAGCTGATGAAGTTTGACGTTGAATTGGTCAAAAATCTGAGGTAGCATAGGATCACAAGGAAATCGAAGACCAGCAGTGAAGAAGTCAGCAAAAACGACAGCCTCTCCAAACTGAGGATCAGGGGTAGTCTCGCGCCCCGGAGCACGACCAACACCAGCAGGGAAAAATCCATTCTGTTCATAGGATGAAATCATGCTAGCGGTAACAGAGGACCGACCGAAATGAAGGGTTTTGGGAGCTGATTCTCCAACGAGCTCATTGACATTGGCCTCGACACCCTCCAAATCCTCGCTTCCCGGGTTAGAGGCTAGAGGACTGTCCTCTCTCTCCGCGTCAGAGGTCGGAATCGCAACAGACTTGACATGAGCCATTTCCGAAACTAATAACGAAAAACAATTAAAAACATAACAAAACAAGAAACGAGGACAAAGATTTTTCAAAACTAAGCTCTTTTTGATCACGAAGCACTTCAAGAATCTCGACAGGCAGCAACAATAAAAGCAAAGCGAAGACAGTAGCACGAAGTCAGAGATGAAAGCGAAGGTAATTTTTAGGGGGGGTAACCTCTACTATTTATAGGCACGCTAAGTTTCGAAGACTGCGCCGTTTGGGAGGTGAGAGGGCGCCAACGTAACCGCCAGATTTTTCTGAGGGGACGCCTTTTGGGTTTCGTCCCAGGAGTTCGAGGGTCGAAAAGCAATGAACTCGAATCCAAGGACGAAGGGGCTACTGTTGGGGAGACGCCCCTTGGAATCGTATTTTCTATTTTCGCAGGCGAGACTGAAGAGGTCAAGACGATGAAGACAAGCATCAAACTAATTCGAAGAGGTTAGAGTCGCAGGCGAGACTGAAGAAGTCAAGACGAAGATGACGAGCGCGAATCTAATTCGAAGAGGTTAGAGTTTCGAGCAGGACTGAAGAAGTCAAGGCGAAGAAGACAATAGCACAAGGCTGGTCATAAGATGAGGAGCAGTCAAGACGAATCTGTCTTCTGTTGCGAGGCTAAGGTGGAGATTGGCGGGAAGCAGCGGTCATCTGAAAGCTAAGATAGTTATAGGATTTCTGGCGGGAAGTAACGGTCTTGTAAACATACGAGGTTGGCCCATATAAATAGCAGGTCAACAGTAATTGTGAAGGAGGATGATTTTTGGGAGAAACGAAGAAAAGACAATTGTAATCTATTCACTGTTTGTAATACCAGAAAAACCGTGTTACAACAATGGCCACACCCCAGCCACATCACTAGGCCACAATCCACGTCACATGGCTGCACCAGGCCACATCTCCCAGCCGCAATCTAGGTCACCCAACCACCCATCCATGTCACTTAGCAGCACACCAAAATCAACAAAAAGAATCAACTAGAGGTAAGATTTGAACCCTGCACACAAGCCTAGGAGTGGAGCAAATCTTCCACCACGCCACCTTATCAATTGTGCACAATTTTTTTATCTAAATTTTCTTTAACTATAGTAACAGAGCGCTGGAGCCACCCGGCCACACCCCAGCCACGTCACTAGGCCTCCACGTCACCCAATGAGGTGCTATTGCAACCTAAATGCGAAGCGTTGCGACGAGCCATAGATATAGCAACACAAACCAGCATAATTGCTATATCATAAGGTGTTGTGAATGTCGCAAAATTATTTATTAAATTATTTTATTTACACTTTTGGACACGTTAGCATTCCTACTATCATGTGGCAAAAAATCTCAAAAAAAGGGGGGAGAGAAGGACTTAAATGAGTTTCCAGTGAGCCTTATTTTGTTAGCATCCCTACTATCATGCGACAGCTTCTCTCTTTTTTCTTGCTTCCTTGTTCCATTGCCCACACTACTATGTACGTCTCCAGTAGTTTTTCCTACATAAAATAAGTTACTATTCAAATTTATCACAAGCTTTGGCTCTCGTTGTAGCTATGAACTAGCAGTATTTTTAAGTTGTATTTCCTAACAAACTACGTAGTTGATAGCCCTGTTCATTTCATATGTGTTGAGATGCTCTGTATGCTTCTATATGTTAGTTATAAATGTCTATGGCATGAAACTATACTTTCTTAAGTGCCTATATGTTTCTATATACCTTGAATTGTCTCACATAGTTTCAGTGTGTTCGAGTTTTTTATAAAAGTAAAGTTTTCTTTTATCTTGCGCATGATAATTCTAATCCTTCAAATTGACCGTTATGATAGTAGCTGGTTGTGACTTTGGACTAAAATCAAGACAGGCAATTAAAGGGAGGTAATATATCTTGCTAGAAATTGTCCTGAATAACTATGTTCCTGTAATCCTTTGTAATTTTGAAACATGTCTGTATTTTCTTCACAAATCTTTGTTGTGCAATGCATGTCTTTTACAAGTTTTAGTATTCTGTCTTGAACTCAAACTTTCAATCAACAAAGATAGCATCAAATGAATTAACTATATTCAGCAATCTTAAAATGCCACTGATGTAGTTTCTTTTTACAGATGACAATCGCCTGGACAAGCTGTTGCAATTGCAGAAGATGGGTTGAGATGGTAGGATGCTGCGTTTTTTTTAATCTTGATGAGAATTTATGTGGTGCTGACAATTCATCTATGTATAATAAATTCTGTTAGACTCAATTTGATGTAACACTGGATTGGAATTACTATTTTATTGTATGTGAATTGCAATTAAGGATGGGCTAAAAAATTATAATTGGAATGGTCTGGAATATAATTTGGTTAGGTTGGAAATTTACATTGGGACTGAAAGATGTGGCCCAAAATCGCAGCCCATCCGTGCCACATCAGCGTTCTAGTCAGTGCCACATCAGCATCCTTAGTTGGCGCCACATCAGTGCCCTTTTTGGTGCCACTAGCGTTGCAGTACCAAATTGAATTCATTGCATTAAGCATCCATTAAGTGTCGCAAGTGGGTGTAACCTAGCTGATGCTATATGTGATTCTTACAACACTAGATCGTTGGGATACCATGTACATGTATAGCAATGGTCTCCAAACATTGTTGCGATACCCTTCACGTGTATAGTGACTATCTTCAATAGCATTGCCCTACCCTTCACGTGTATAGTGACGACCTCTGACAACGTTGCGTTACCCTTCAAGTGTGTAGCGACGACACAAAACATCATTGTGATATCATTGCCGCGTGTAGCGACGATCCTAACATTGTTGTGATAGACACCAAGGCTATTGCAACGTCATTGGTGTTTTTGCTACTAAGATATGGCGTGGCGATATATGGTATTGCAACCACATGGGTGTGTTGTAGTAGTCGTTGTTTGCCACCAGCCTAAATTGTTGCAATACCGACTATAGCCATGATGCCATTAGTTGCTAATGTCAATCGTGCAACACACATGATCGTTGCTATTTTAATGCATTGCCACACTACATTGTGTTGCGATAACCCCATTTTTATGGCAACGCTACGCAAAAGTGACGCGATATGCTATTACAACTGTCGCAAATTCAACACCTGCCAACGCCATGCTAGCGTTGCGCTTTCTCACTATTGCAACGAAAATACACTTATCGCAACATTTTGGCACTGTTGCGGAAGTCGTTTTCCCTTGTAGTGTATAACACGGACAATCCTTGTTACCTATACACCTTTTAAATCATATGTTCATATGCATGTGTCTAATATTGCTCTACATTAAGGTTGTTCTTAGTCTTTAGCTTATTCCTTGTTTACTCGGGTTATATGCATTATGGTTAGTACTTGCTACGCGCTGCAACCAACATTTATTTTAATGTTAGTATTGAATTAATGGTTCACTTTAATGCTGGATAAAAGATGTTTTTTAGCAACATGGTTTGGGGAGTGTGACATCCCTGATGTTTAAGAATTAAAAATTCACTAAGAATAGAGAGCAAAACAAGGTTGAAGCAAAAGAATGGAAATACACTTAAATTGGGTTTCAAAATTCAAAGTTTAAATTCAAAATAGGCTGATTTGACACCCAGCTGAGATCTCGAAAATTTTCTACTAACTTGAAAATCTCCAAAAATAAAAGTTGTTTGCCATCCCAAATCAGGCCTAGTTTTTTCTAGAACTATTTCAAATTTTGCAGTTTAGCCCCTCAAAAACCCTATAAATCGAGCAGAATACCTTTTCAAACATAGCTTTTTGAGCTTGAAATATTTGTATTTTAAGTTCATCCTATTTTAAAGTTCATCCCAAAAAGAAAGTCGTGTCCCACCTTTCAAACTCCAATTTTTGTTTTTGCACATTTTAATGTTTAGTTCAAATTTTTGGAGAAAACGGGCCAAGAGCAGGGAGCTTCACGGGCGCCCCGACAGCCACCTCGGCTGGTCTACCCCAGGCCGCCGCGGCGCCGCCACGTGGCCGGCGACCTTGTCCGCTTGGCCAATGATGAGAACATGACACACATCCATACGACCATGATTGGGTCATACGTTCGAGAAGGAGTCTAACAAGGTTGTCCAAGTCATGAAGGAGGCCCAAGGCTAATTCAATTTGAGTCACCAAGGTAGAGGCCAAAAAGACAAGACGCTGGCCCAACTAGGGTTCAGTCCAGGGACATGTGCCCCCCGGGCGCCATAGGGGCATGCCCCACCCTACCTGGCCGCCAGGGGGCATGCGCCCCCACTTGTCACCCTCTATTTAGCCAGACCTCTCTTTTGTTTTAGACTTGGGTTTTGTTTTACAATTAGTTTTAGCTACTCTTGAATACGCGCAACGCGCTGTCTCGTGTACTACGGAACCCCACCTTCGAGTGATTTATAGATTTCTCACCTCTCGTTCTTGTTCGTTCTTCGATTGCGTACAGAAATTGATCTTCGTGATCAGACTGATTTTGCTTCCGCAGGATCGGTAACCAAGTTGGTTCAGCGATTGTAGTGGCGCTTTGGGTTCGCTCGTCATAGTCAGATCATGAGGGTCTACTTCCATCAAATCTAAGTTATCTCCACTCACCGAAAGATTGGGCACTCCAGCTCTATCAAGTGGTATCAGGATTCCAGGTTGATCGGTGAGTTTATCGAATGTTTTTCACTCTCCTACAGTCCAGAAAACCAAAACAAAAAATTTATTTTTCAGATTAGATCATTGTCCCAGCACCCTTTTGAGTCTTGCACTTTCTTTCAATAATTTACATTGTTGAATTTTTGTGTTTACGCATTCGATTGAGGGATCTTTGCAACATATACAGGAGAGGTACAACATGAGCTGTTGCAGGTTTGCACCGATCGTGTGCAGATTGCAACATACGCGCATGCATAGCATCAGACTTATTTGGGAAAGACAAAATGCCGTTGCAACATTGATCAATGAATTGTTGACACATACTAGGTCGCCTGAAACAAAAATCACGATGTAACATTCCATCCGAGAAAAAAAAACCGCCACAACATAGATCAATTGTATGTTGCAAGATACACGCACGTCTGAAACAAAAATCGCAATGCAATATTCCATCCGAGCAAAAAAGAACAACCGCAACATCGAACCCTGACTTGTAGTTTAAAAACTCCCACGGCAACATAAAACATTGCTACATTGAAACATGACAACATAAGTTAGATTTTGCAACATCCAGTGAAACATTTTAAGATTGAAACATTGCAACATCGAGTTAAATTTTGCAACATCCAAGTGACCATTGAAACATTCTTCGGAAACATTGGCAAAATCAAAGAAAAATCACTGTAACATCTCGATGTGTAGCCGGATTCATGGACATAACCGTGACAAAAAAAATTACTGTAACATCTCGTTGATGCAAATGGATTCATAAGCATGTGCGCAACGACTTCATGGGAAGGAGAGCATGGCGGTGAATGGGAGGGGAGGCCGCACCGCTGCGGGGAGATCGCCGCCGGGGTAGTTCTTCTGTGAAGAGCCGCACTGCCGAGGGAGGTCGCTTAGGGCAGCTTGCCCACGGGGAGGTTGCTGCGAGGGAGCCACCGGGGCAGCTCTTCCACGGGGACCTCGCAACCCCCGGGGCACCTTGCCCGTGGAGCCACCGAGGGAGGTCGTGGCCTGTGAGCCGTGGGGGCAGTTCGCCCGCAGGGGAGCTTGCGCCACCGTGGGAGGTCTTCGTGCTTGCCGAGGGAGCTCGTGGGGAGGTCGCGCCGCCAGAGGATCTTGCCCGCGGGGAGCTCGTGCGTCTGGGCACGGCAGGACGACACGATGGAGCAAATGCCGCCGATCTCTCTCTGCAGCTTGCGGAGGCTCTCGGGAGAAGAACTGACGGGTGATCGAATGGATAAGAACAGACGGGAGAAGAAAAAGTGGATGAATGAGAGGTTAAGTACATGTGGTATAAAAGTGGCCACGTAATCGTCCGATGGGAGCGACGGGCGTCGGACGCACGAACGGTAGCATTACCGGGTTGGATTTGCTGGGCACGGTCAGCCTTCCATCACGAAGGACGCCTGGTGTTTGGCGCAGCTTGCTCTTGTCCTCTTCTGTTGTTTTCCTTTTCCTTTTTTTTCGATTTTTATTTTCCTTTTGCACTTTGTCTCCAGCAGCTTTTGTTACGTGTTTTAGCACTATAATTCAACTTTGCTTTATTATTTGATTGTGCTAACCCTTGAATTGAGTGCAGCCTACCTAGAACTACACATATTTCTCCGACGAGCCGACCTTGTTTCTCCAGGCAATCGCTTATCCAATCTCTCACCGGTACGACTTGTGGTTGCACTTCACCCCTGTGCATTTGGTAAGAATGTACAAGAATTTGATAACAACATTGTAATGAGCGTCTTGTGAGCCGTTACACCCTTTTCATAATATTGTCGTTGATTTTGTTTTGTATTTGCGCTAACCATGGCAGGAAACATCGATGGCACGACGGATGAAACGCTGCAGGACATGCGGACGCAAGTTGACGGACTTGCTGCGAACATGAAGAGGATGCATGAACGGCGTGACTCGATGATCACATCATTGAATGAGCGGTTCGATCAGCTCGACGTCACTCAGACGGCCGTTAATACCACCCTCAACACCATCGTGGCACGACTCGATGCATTGACCACTACGATCACAGAGTTGCAGGAGAATGGAGCTCGCCGCGGTCGTGCCCGCCGTGTGGTACGTCACCCAACTAATGATTCATTTGCCAAGATTAAAATTAATATACCCTCTTATAATGGCAAATATGATCCTGCTGCATATCTTGATTGGGAATTAGAGGTCGAACAACATTTTTCATGTCATGATATTCCTGCTAGTGCACAAGTTAAAGCGGTTATTAGTGCGTTTACTGATTTTGCGTTACTTTGGTGGCGTGATTATAACAAAAAACACCCCACTGCCACTCCCACCACTTGGGCTCAATTAAAAACTGCTATGCGACATAGATTTGTACCTTCTTATTATGCCCGAGAGTTGCTTAATAAAATGAAGCGTTTTCAGCAAGATCAACAATCCGTTGCGGAATATTACCAGGAACTAGAAACGTGTATGATTCGTTGTGGTTTCTGTGAGACGGACGATGCTGCTATGGCACGTTTTTGTGGTGGTTTGAACCACCTAATTCAAGAGATCCTTGATTGTCACGATTATGCTGATATGACCACATTGTTTGAATCTGCTTGCAAAGCTGAATGTGCAGTGCAGGGACGCCGCTCGAAGATATATCCTAACTCTTTTTCAGGACATAGTACGTCTTCCAGCGTAGTTCCAACTCTCCCCGCGCCATCCACGACTAGCACTACACTGCGTGAGAGGACAACCACACCTGCAGCACCCACGACCAAAGGTCGTGCTCCTTCCACAACCTCATGTGCAAATTCAGAACCATCGCTTGACAATGCACCTAGTGCTCTTATTGACATTGAGAGCAACGGTCCTACTCCAGGTGCTCCACTCCCGGCTAGTAAGACTTCATCTGATGTGCTGAATTTTTCCACTACTCATGATATCATAGATCAATTGTTAGTGGACCCTGTTCTTGATTTGTGTGACAATACTTCTATTGTACATGCACTAACACGATACACTTGTGCTGAAATTAAACATGCCATTCATAATTCAAACACGACCGATGAGCTTGTGATTGTTTGGAAGAAAAATTTATAAATATGCTGATTTGCCATGGTTTTCTAGACACACATATCATGCTATTGGCAACTATAACAACAAAAGAGAATATATGATACATCGACTGTATATTTGTGAAAATCTTGGTTATCCTTTTGTTGTGCCTAATTTTGATCCACTAGAGGGCAGCCATCCTACACATATTAATTCACCTTCCTCTAGCTCAGTTTTGGTGACACAAGTTTTCTCTCAAGAAGGGGAGCATTGCTGGTCACTACCTGTCTCTGCTTTGGCTTTTGTTGGTACTAATCTTTTGTAGGATAGTGTTGCCAAACATTGTGTGTCGTCCGATCAAGAAGCCTGCATGTGTGCTAAATTTTCTATGCTAGATGAAACATTCGCCAATTTGAAACATGGTGAAATCCAACCTCACAATAATTTTGTTTTCCTTTGTTTTCGAAACCCCGTTCTCTCTTGTGTTGTGCAGGATCGGTTCAAAGTACAATCAACGCCGAGGATGGCCTTTCCTCAAGAAGGGGAGGACGATGCGAACATGCAGGATCGGTTTCAAGTACAATCGACGCCGAGGACGACTTTTCGTCAAGAAGGGGAGTATGATGAGAACATAACACACATCCATACGACCATGATTGGGTCATGCGTTAGAGAAGGAGGAGTCCAACAAGGTTGTCCAAGTCATGAAGGAGGCCCAAGACTAATTCAATTTGAGTCACCAAGGTGGAGGCCCAAAAGACAAGACGCTGGCCCAACTAGGGTTCAGTCCACGGGCATGCGCCCCCTGGGCACCGTTAAATTTATTTGAATGGAAACCTTTTGGCCCCAGATTAAATATCTAAGTTTGAGAAATCGGTGTCAATTGTTTTGGTAGGCATGTCAGAAAGATTACCTTTTCAAGTATTCTATGGGTCTGGGGATGTTAGATATGGTCTTGAAGGGGTAGATTTGTCAGAGTTTAGTTCCTTCATAAAGGAAGTACCTCGTGCAAGAGAGAGGACTTGGGTTTCAATCTGCAATTGGCTATTCAAAGCTTTCGAACTTAATCGAGAGCAACATGAGATTTCGTTCATGGCCGTTGTGAATCGGAGGGAACCGATATTTTAGGAGCTATTGCCACTTCAAGGCACCCAAAACTAGAGGAACTATGTGAATCTAACCACTAGTCGGGGTTTACCTCTGGTATTATTTGTGCAAGTGTTCGAAAAGGCTACAATTAGTACTGAAGCAGCTAACGAAGATGGAGGCCAGGGGGATACAATATTAGAAGATTCAGAGATCCGGATACGATGCATGGACAAGCTAATGAAGATCCAGATACAATGCATGAACCGGCTGAAGATGGAGATGCCTCACAAGAATCTCTTCAAGCAACTGGCGAGGCTGATTAGGGGGAAGACAATCCACGCATAGTCAATGAGTTTTAGAGGGAGGGTGAAGAGCATGCAGTGGATGATTCATCTTCAGACGATGAAGATGATTATTGTGCCCCGTAGAACTAGGATGGGTACGACTTTTCGAGGCTAAGTGTAAATGATGGTGAGGCGGTGCAATGGGAGTATTGGGAGAATGAGGTCTGCGTCGGTTCAATGTATGCTAATCCTGATAATATGAAAGAAGCAATAAAACGTTGGTCCACTTTATCTTTGCAAAGGCATTTCAAAGTGCTCAAGAGTGGTCCGCAAATATATGATATTCGGTGTGTGACAAGCGAATGCCCGTTTAGGGTGTACGCGTCCAAGGGCAAGTGGTAGGATTTCTGGTAGGTCAAGATTGTGGTAGATCACACATGCGAGCTTGAGCAATTAGCATCAAGGCACCGCAACCTGACAGCTGCCTTTATTGCTAACTACATGTATCCTCAGATCGTGGAGAATCCTAGCTATGAGCCGAAGTCAATTATTTGTGCCGTTGAGGAGGAGTTCAAATATAAAATTAGCTATAACAAAGCTTACAGAGCGAAGCTGAAAGCGCTTGAGATGAGGTGGGGCACGTATGAAGCTTCATATCATAACTTGCCGGCGTTGTTGCAGACTATATGCCTTCAAAATCTAGGAAGCTTCTATAACTTGAAAACATATCCTTGCATGCAGAAACCTGGGAAGCAGGTGCTCCAACGGTCATTCTTGGCCTTGGTTGCTTGCATTTTGAGGCGTTTCCGGACTGCCGACCAGTATTCTGCATAGATGGGACATTTTTAACAGGAAGGTATAAAGGCACCATTCTCAAAGCCATTGGATGTGATGGTAATAGGTAGTTGTTGCCTTTGGCAATTGCTTTTGTTGAGAATGAATCTGGAGATAGTTGGTATTGGTTTCTAGAAAGGGTGAAGCAAATGATTGTCGGAGATGTATCCAATGTGTGTCTGATTCATGATCGGCATAAGGTCATCTTACAAGCAATCGACGACATGCAGAATGGTAACCAAGAGCGTCGTAGGGTTCCACAATGGCAGGACGTAAAGAGCGGGTGGTGCATGAGGCATATGGGAGCAAACTTTCACAGCCAATTAAAAAACAAGACCCTTATGAACCTATTCAACCGGTTATGCAGCCAGAATCAAGAGAGGAAATTCAACTTGTTGTGGAAGAAACTAGATGAGCTCACAAAGAAGAAAACAGCCGAGCTAGCGAAGATAGCTATCAATACCGAGGAGGACGACCTCGTGTCCCTTGAAGATGTGGGCTTGGATTGCCCAATTGTCAGGAGGAAAAGAAGGAGGCAAATTAAGACATTCTCACAGTGGATTGAACATGAGCCCAAAGAGAAATGGGCTTTACTATATGATGAAGGAGGGGCTCGGTATGGTATAATGACTACAAATCTAGCCGAGGTCTATAATTGGGTGCTGCATGGTGTAAGAGGACTACCCCTTGTTGGGATTGTGGAGTTCTTCTTATATCGCACCTGCAAGTATTTTATGGACCGATTTGTGGTGGCAGATAAAGATATGCGCAATAGTCAGATAACTTATGGCTACAAGATTACTGAGTACATGGAGAAAGAATTTAAAAAGGCTTATCTGCACCAGGTTTGTCCAGTGGGTGCAGTGGAACATCGCTATGAGATTACATGTAGGGACAAAGGTCGGATGGGAGGCAGGCATGAGAAGCACACACAGGAGTGTGTTCTCAGCAATGATGGTTGTGTTTGCTCATGTCAAAAGCCAAGGCTATATCACCTGCCATGCACACATGTTATTGCTGCATGTTTGGAGGCAGGGGGATTGCAGCCTCGTATGTTTGTCTCACATTACTTCATGAAGGAAACAATTTGGAACACCTGGCGGCGTGAGATTTATGGATTTCGTGTACTGGGAGACTTCATAACTGACCCTCGACATAATGCAACTTATATTCCAGACTCGGATCCAGAAATGATTCAAGGTATTGGTCGTCACAAGAAAAAACGCATGTCCTACAGTGCGCATCTGTTCGAAGTGCCATGAGATGGGTCACAACTACAAGAGTTGCATGGCTTTAACGTACGGTGCCGCCACAAATCAGGCGGGTCCATCTGGAAGTGCTCCAGGTCCTTCAATGCAGACTGCCACAAATCAGGCGGGTCCATCTAGAAGTGCTCCAGGTCCTTCAACGCAGACTGCAAGTCGTCGTCGTCGTCGTGTGACTAAGGATGGGCTCATGTATGTTAAGTGTTTGGATTAATATGTCATGTGAAGAACTATGTTGTAACTATTAAGTTTTAAGAATTATGTTGTAACTACTAAGTGTTAAGAACTATGTTGTACCTACTAAGTGTTTTTATTAATGTGTTATGTTATGCTTTCTTTCTTATGTTATGCCTTTTTTCATATTATACTCTATTATGTTGCTTTGTAATCATTAAATCTTGTAGGAATGGCGACCCCTGAGCTGCTTGACGCTCAGGTCGACATGCAGCACCGGTCGTACGTGGCTGCCGTCCGTGGCCTTAGCCAGGGTAAGTTTCGGGCACGTGTTCCCATGGCGACGATGCCGATAGACCCTCGCTGGCTTCCTAGGTATGGGTTAATTCAGCGGTCACTGTAATTGTTTAGTCACTCCTATATTGCAATGTGATATGTATTTCACGATGTAGGTTACATGCTTCAGGTCTTCTGCCGCTTGCGCGGCTGGTTGAGGGAGACATGGCCGATCCCGACCGTCGGCCCAGGGACAAGGCCACACGGTTTTAGTTCGACATGTCCCTGATCGCGGCACTTCTCGACCGTTGGCATCCAGAGACACATATGTTCCACTTCACGGTAGGTGAGATGGCTCCTACCCTACAGGACATGTCTATGCTTCTAGGGTTGCCTTGTGCGGGCCGAGCTATGGGTGCACATGACGTGCCAGCTTCATGGCGTGACGAGCTTCTGACTTGGTTTGCGGGTGTTCAGCGGAACGCCCGTGCCCCGCCTTACCGGACCTTCGTTTCGACGCACGGGCTGACGAAGAGGTGGCTCCTACAGTTCAGTGTACATAATAGTGAATTGAATCTTATGACACTGATATTGTTTAGTTCTTGGACTAACTATGTGATATATTCCTATAGGCGGAGTACATGAGAGAGGACGCAGATGACGCTACAGTTGCTAGGCACTTTGAGGCCTACTTATTGTGGCTGTTTGGCTGGGTCATGTTTTGTAGCTCCCAGGGCGACTCGTGTTCGAAGCACCTCCTTCCAGTGGCGAGGGCGATCGCAGATGCCCCACTTGACGACATTCCATAGTATAACTGGGGTTCTGCTGTGTTGGCCGCGACGTATAGGGGCCTTTGCGTGCGTGCCACTTTGTTGAGTGGAGCGATGATTCCATTAGCCCTCGCGACCAGGAACGTTGGAACATGATGAGGAGGAGGGAAGAAGAAGGACACAGGGCAGCACGTCATGCAGAAATGTTGCGTCGCCATACCGAAGCCTTGAAGAAGGAATTAGACGACATCAGGAAGGGAAGTCCATGATGTTGTAGTTGCAAAAACTACTACCAAAGAAGGCATGTTACTAATGGCATATGTGCCATACATGCCACTGCTAGATTTTTAGGATGTTCTTTCAATTCCCTAAGGCATGTTAGGTTTAGTAATGGCAAATGAATATGCCATACATGCCACCGTTAGCTTATTATGATGTCATTTCAATTCCCTATGGCATGTGTCGCACATGCCACTGTAACCATGTTATGTACTTTTATTTCCCTAAGTATGTCATTTGTCAATGATTGAAGTGTTTCTTCTCATAATTCGTACATGCATTAAATGAAAAGGCTATGCATCAGTAAACACACTGAAAAGGCTATTCTACATTAATAATGACTGACAGCTACCATCCACTGTGGGGACAACAACATTGGATTCCTTGGACTATGCAGCTTTCACTAAACTAGTACGATAGACGTAGTCCTTGGACCAACACCGTCGTGCTCTATATAACACACACTACCACCAACGATGAATGCACCCAGTGCGCATTGAACAACCATATATATGCCGACATGGAGGGATGACCCGAATGCGATTCCTCCATGGAATGAGCGGCCCAAATGACATTGCGGCTTCCGTACATGGCTGCAAGTTTGGACTGACCCATTACCTCAAGGCAAGCAAGGGTGTAGGTTCTTCAAGTGTCCTAACATAGATGATGATTTCAAGGTCCTTTCATTTCTAATCTGTTTTGTAGTCTTTTTTCTTCCCTTAACTTATTCAAGTAACCACTAATTTATATTCAGTCTTGCACATTCAGGCAATGGATTGACACACGACCAAAGGACAATACTATGCAAGGCACACTCAGGCTCGAGAGGAAGCACGTCTTGCCAGAGAGGAACAAGAAAGGCGAGCTCGACAACAACAGATCTGTTTAAAGGGTAAAGAAGATGAGCTAAAGAGACGGCGAGCTGAGTTAGGTCAGAGAGAGGCGGCCCTCAAGATTCAAGAGAAACAATTCCATGCTCGTGAAGCATAGCTTAAAAGGGAAGAGGAGGAACAGAAGAATCTGTACAAGGAGCCTGCACAATCTTCCACAAGCGATGGAAGGAACAAGAAGGGAAAATTTACATTACCTAAGACATGTTATCCGTAGCCACGGTAACCTATAGGTTAGTAATTAGAGGTACCGCTCATGCCATTGTACTGATCTCTCTCCCTCCCTGTCTCTCTCACTGTTTGTATGTGTGTCTGTGTCTTCACATGAAACACTGAAAGGCTATGCATGACTCATGAAGGTGTAGCTTTTGGAGGAATAGCCTTTTCAGATGGACGAGACAAGTCCATGTCCAAGCATAGAGAAAAGCAATGCTCTTGTCGCAGCGCAATAAATAGTAGTACTGCACTTGAAGCAGGGGCAATAAATAGCCTATAGTTGAGTAACTAGCCTTTTCAGATGGATGAGACCCGTGCATGTTCAATTATGAAGTGCATAGGTATGGTAGGCTTTTCAGAGCATTGGATGTGTCCTTCAAACATCAACACTGCCACCTTCACTCCACATTCACTCCACCAGAGACCTGTTAGGTTTTTAAGACCATTGCATGCCGCCTTTGCAGCTTGATATGACTACTCACTGAGCCGCAAAAATACAAGTGACCCTTTTTCAATTCTACATGCACATCCATTCGATTCAACACTGCTGTTGTCCACCTGTTTTCGTGCATGAATAAAGCCCATACACCATATTACATGGCCTATAAATATGGGCCTCCCCTCTTGATACATATTATCAATACCACTGCTCAACAAACCAAAGCTACCAATGGCCACAGATACAGGGAGAGGGCGTGCTGCTGGAGGAGGGCGTCGCCCTGAACCTACCATCACATGGCTAGGGTTATTTGGACCTGATTGCTATGACACACCTTTGGAATGCTTTCCTCTTGAGCACCGCCATGAGTTTGTTAATCGGAAAGAGCTGAGGCCCTATGACAACCGTATTGATGTGTGGCCCAAGTGCAATCACAACAAGCTTTGCGTCGTGCAAGTGTATAATGAATTTCAAGATGGTGGTCGCCAGTTCTTCAGGTGTCCCATTGGTGAGGTGAGCATTGGGCATCCTTCTAATCATAGTACCTCCCTTTTTTTCAAAAATCCTAACCAATTCATCTTTTGTAGGCCTACTTTCATGAACGTGCCGCTATGCAAGATGGGTGGATCCTAGAAATTTCTACCACACTGACGAGTACATCAACTACTTGAAGTGCAAGATCGACGATTTGCAACGTAAGGTGGACACTTTGAATAGCCAGCTTAAAGAAGCCACTCCATACCCATACACTGTTAGCTTGATAGAGGACCCGCTTTGCACCGATGTTTGGTGCACGTGCCCGTACCCGTACCATGAAGAAGAATCAACCGCCTCCACCTCCAACTTCCTCTGGTGGAGGTGCAGGACCCTCTCAGTTCTCAGGTGGAGGTGGAGAACCCTCACAGAACTCAGCTAGGGGTGCGTGGTATGACCGGGCACCACCCTCGTAGTACTCTCAAAGCAATTATTATTACTAGAAAACCTCATTAAGTTGAACCCTCGACTTCTTCAATCACCTAAGGCGTGTTAGGCTTAGAACGGCATTATCTCGTCGTACATGCCACTGCTTTGCTCGGATATCTTTATGTAATTCGAAGGTTCTTTGTCTCACTATGTTGCATATAATACCCTAGTCTATGCAACAAGTAGAGTGAAACAAAAAAAACCTTCCAGAGATGTATTTTCAGTTGATGATTTCTAATTTAATTGCTCTTGTTTTACATTAACATTATTATTTCATGTCACATGAAATAATGGTAATGCAACGCTTGTTGTCAAAAGACAACTAGCTCATTTCGGACGTATATACAAATTTATTTCATGCAAATACTTTGCCTAGAAATCTAACCACCAAATACATTATTATTTGCATTACAAATATTCGCTTTTTTCTAAAGAAAAGATAAAAAGGATTTTAAATTTTGTATCAACTAACAACAATTAATGTGTCAGAGGCCGCCTTAAGGACAAACAACTATGACGTCATGCGAGTGACAGACTAGTCTATTAAAGAGCAAAACTCAAATTCATAACATTATGAAACATTATATAATGAGAAATATATTTTTGTTAAAAAACGACATACCACCGGTTCAAACGGCTATCGCCATATCAACCGGCGGTAGCTGCACCACGGAATCCGCCAGGCGATAGGGATTACCGCCCTTTCATCTGGCCATAGCCGGCTACATCACGGCGGCACCACTTATTGCCGAATGAAACGGTTATAACCATTTCATCCGGCGATATGTTCCATGGGCCACGACCCAGCCAAGAAATCGCCGTTTCAATCGGCGATTGCTACCTATCGCCGGAACAAACGGCGGCTGGGTGACAAATTTGCAAAAAGAATTATCAGGTATATATTTCTGAAATAACATAAAATAAAAAATAAAAAAATAAAAAAATTCTATCTTTTCCTTCCCAATGTGTGGCCCAGCGAATCCGTGGCGCAGCGGCCCAGCTAGCGTGGCCCACCCAACTCTAGACGCAGCCGCGCCTCCCCTCACTCCTCTACGGCTGACAAGCAGGGTCCACCCGTTATCCCCTACCTTGCATCGCGACCGAGCCGAGCTCGATGCCTGACCCTGCTACGCGCCGTCCTCCCTTGCGTGGCCTGCACGCTGAGGCGCCCATCTCGGGCTCTATTTAAAGAATGCCGCTGCAGCCCCCAACCTCCTTTGCCTAGAATCCTAACGGCCATGCCCGAGCCCACGTATCTGCCCCACCAACCCTAGCCCCAGCACCGACGCCGCCGCAAAATCCCCACACCAACCCGTCGTTCCGCGCCTGCACCATCGCCAAGAGGTTCCCCTGGAGCTTCTTCGTGTGGTGAGGAGCTCACCGAGCTCGACTCCCCTCTTTCTCCCGCTCCATCTTGCGCGCTCCTCGCCGGAGCTCCCTAGCCATCGCCGCCGCTCATCGCGCTTCTCCTCTCTCCAGGGCTTCGAATCGTTCGAAACGGAGCACCGTAGCACCTATCCGAGCTCGCTCCGGCGAAGCTCCGCCGAGCGCCAGCCGCACCGCTGCAACTCCAGCGACCAAACACCCCAGCCGCCTGATTTCCATCCAACGGCCTAGATCTAAACCCCGAACCCGGTCCACCGTGGACCCATGGACCGCGGTCTACGACCGGTCCATGGCACAGCGGACCGTGACGTCAGCTAACGTCAGCATCCAGCCACCGCCATGGTTGTTGCATATAAGCCCCTATTGTTTTCACGAATCAATCCGCGGTCCAGATCTATTCAGAAGTATTTTCAACTAAGTCTTTTTTTCTTCTGTTTTAGCCCCTGTGCTTTTAGAAAATAAAACCCGCCATCCTGAGCTGTAGTTTTACTAATAGGCCTCGAGTTCTTGTATAAAATTATGTTTTAGGTCCCTAATTTCTTTCAAAAACACCCCGGGAGTCCTAAAACATTCACCAGCAAGCCCCTAGAGCCCGTTTTAAGCGTCATTTCTTCATTTTAGCTCCGATTTGAGTGATTTTTACGCTCGTGTGTTTGTAGTGAAGCGTACAATAATTCTAAAGCCTTCTTTCCATCATTTGTTTATGTTTGGTGTACTGTTCTAATTAAATATCTTGTTTGCATGTATGTTTAGATGCTTGTGTGCTGATCGATGTGAGTAGTTGACGAGTCGTTCGAGTTCGGCAACGATCAAGGTTACGAGGAGCAGGTGCAGCAGCAGCAAGTTGCTGAGGAAGGCAAGTATAACACGAACAATCCTTGATTATCTATACATCATTTAATCATATGTTCCGTTCATATGCATGTGTCTAATATTGTTATACACTAAGGATGTTCCTAGTCTTTACCTTATTCCTTGTTTACCCGGGTTTAATGCATTATTGTTAGTTTTTGCTACGCGCTGCAACCAACATTTATTTCAATGTTAATATTGAATTAATGGTTTACTTCCATGATGATTAAAAGATGCTTTTTAGCAACATGGTTTGGGGAACTAGATCATGTGCTTCGTGCTTTGTTATAATGTCTCTCCATAAGGTTTGGTCCGCGCCCTCTCTCTCTCTCTGAGTCGCTGACATCCCGGCCCCACCTGTCGGCGCTCTCTCTTCTCCTCCGCTCGCTGCCGCTGACCGCCCGGGCCCGCATGTCAGCTGCTCCTTCTTCCTCTCGCCGTAAGGAAGCCGGACTCCACCGCCGCGCTGCCGTGCTGCGCCCGGACTTCTTTGCTTGACGCGCACGCCGAGGTCGTCTAGCCCCTTTATAAGCCGCCGCCAACCCCCTCGGCCTCGAACCCTTAACCCTAGCGCCGCCTCAAGCTCGCAGCGCCGCGAAACCCTAGCCGCGCCGCCGCCGTCGGCTAGCCCTCGCCTCGTCGCCGCATTGCCGCCTAGGTTTAGCTCCGGAGCTTCGCTGTGCCAGACCACTCCGAAATTATTCCAAGTTAAGTACCTCGGGACCACTAATCAAGTAGTCAGGCACATAATCCGGAATAAGCTGGAGCGCCGTCGGATTAAACCCGATTAACCACGTTATTTTCTCGATCGAAGCAACAGCACGCCCACACGAAGGTGAGTTCCAGAGATTACAACATTCCACAAATTGACATATACAAATAGTATCTCAAAGTTATTACAAACCAGTTTGAAATTAAATCAGAGTATCAAAGTCTTGCAGCGGAAATAAAGTTCATTGCAGCGGAAATAAAGCTAACGACGATACACGTAACACCATGATGAAGCCTGCCACGGTGCTACTCCTCCCGTTCCTCGGCAGAGGACGGAACCCACTCGATATGCCATCCAGGGGGAACCTGGGTAGGCCAAGTCAAAGCATCGACGGCCACATCCAACATGGTACCTGTAAATCAATGCCACAAGCAAGGCTGAGTATACTAAAACTCAGCAAGGCTTACCCGTCGGGTGAAAACTACATCACCGACATCTAGACATGAGAGGCTTTTGGCTGTGGGTTTGTTTGCCAGAAAGCAACTAAGAGTAGGTCCTTGCTTTCAAGTTTTAGCATCATATTCTAGTAGATTTAACCATTCTAGATTAGCATCCTCCCTAAGCATACAAGTGGTGCAATACAATTTAATTCATACAACAAGTTCTTCAATCTCATAATTCCACTTGTTACTCAATGCAGCAAGGCGGTCAAGCAGTCTCATTAACCGCGAGAAGCGGACAGTTCGAACCGAATTTTGCTACCTGGCCAGGGGAAACCCAACACACACGGATACTCTGCTTGTTATAAAAGGTACAAGCATTTCCCAACCTTTCCCATCGATCCACAATTCGGAACCGGGTCCATTTCCTTAGGATAAAGGTTTACTGCTTCACTCACAGTCTCACGCATATATCCACAAGTGTACGGCAGGGGAAAACAAAGTTTCCAAGGAGAGATGGCTATCGGCCCTAGCTGCTTCAATCTGGTACCGGGCTTACCGACTCCCATATATCGGCATGCATGTGGTACGTTCAAAAACTTGACACACTCAACCACACATTTCGACCTTAAATCAATTACCATACACGGACGGGAGATCTACATCTATCATCCCGCCCGTCAATCCTTATGATTCCAACATAAGTAAAGACAAGCAATTCCTATGTCTCGCGAGTGACAGGAAATCACTCAACTTGTAACGGTCCTATAGCAATGCCTTATCGATCCTTTCATACTAGTGTTGCAAGTCATAGGTACTAGGAAATGTGCAGCTAAGGTATTCAATCAACTCCTGGAAACGTAAATGCACAAGCATAGGGAATTCATAGATGCATAATTTTAAAAGTTAGGTCATGCTCCGGGGCTTGCCTTCTTGCTCAAGCTGTGTGTTAGCCTCCGGGTTGGTCGATCCTGCGCCGGCACCTTCCTCCGGGATTCCTTCCTCGTCAGCGGGGATGAGGTGGTAGTTGCCATCCGGAATAGCGCCTTCTACATGAGATGCATAACTTAAGGTGGCTGCCTATTGATTCTAAGATTAAGGCCTTGAAGGCCATATTCACCTAGACATGCTTAAGTACTACTATTTTCTTCACAAAAACAGAGTAGAGGTGTGGAAAAATTTTATTTGACTTCGATGGTGATTGTGTACATATATAACAGAATTCTATTTATTACTCACAAATTAGGGTGCTGTTCTGGAATTTCGGATTCCCTTTATTTTATTCTAACTAATTAACAAATAGGTTTATTCTTTTATATAAATCAATTTCCACCTAGATTACTTCTCATTGTTGTTTCTCCTTTTCTGCTCATCATTTTTATCTATAAACTTTATGACAGCTACTGGAGTATAAGAGCTAAGCTCACTCCAAAATTTAGCTAAATCTGAGCTACACAAAATTTATTAAAATTAATACAATCTGCTGCCTGCAGAAATGAAATAAATTCATATAAAATGGAAAATACATCCAATTCACAAAATCTTCCTACCAGAGCTAGTCATAAGTACAAGGAGGGCTCTGGCCAAGTGGTGGCTCAAAATAACCCTTGGACAGTCCTCAATAAATTTCTATCCAAAAACACATATTTAATTATCTGCTAGTCTAAACAGAGCAAAAGTTAAGTTTTGCATTTTTAACAGGTGTGCTAACAAGTTTTTAGCCTTCTGGAGAAAAATGGTGATTTTTCACTGCATGGATTATTTTTAACAATTTCTGGACTACACAAAGACAGGAAACACATTTTAATTCATAACTGAAGCTACACTTCCTATTTTTAGGTCCCCTTTGGACACGAGGTGTCCACAGCCACTACAAACAACATATCCCAAGATCAATCCTAGCGGAGCTCTGGATTTGAAATGGTGCACAAGTTTCAATTTCCACAGTTTGAATTTTAATTCAAAAACGATTCACCAAAAGTATATACATGCTTAACGGAGATTGGAGTTTACAATCTCACGAATCCAGGGAGTATTTTTGTGCATTTTTCTGATTTTTGTACGATTTTTAACGGATTTTACAAGATTCGGGAAAATTAGATCTAGGTTTAAGAATCTTTTTACGCCGGGAACCCTAGAACTTTCAAAACCTTTCAAACTAGTCCCTGACTTTTGCACGGAGGACCCTAGAAAAACGAAGACGATGAACTTATGCCCTCGGCTCTCGCCGGAGTTGCGCCGGCCAAACGGCGGCGAACTAGGGTCGGGCAAGTGAGGGAAAAGATCCAGGGGCTCACCACGAGTCGGTTGGTGACGGTTGGGAGGCCGGGGAAGCTCGGAGTTTCGCCGGCGACGAGCGGTGGCGGTGCGGCCGCCGCGACTGCTACGCCGGTGAGGTCGGTGAGTCTCGTCGGGGTTTGAAGGGTCCTAGAGCACTAGTGGAGCTCGAGGAAGCTGTTGGCGTGCTTGGTTGACCTCGGGGACGGCTCGGAGTAGGGTCTCGACATGAGGGTGCTCCGGCGGCCGAAAAATGGAGATTGGGGGAAATCTCGATTTCTCGCCGGAGAAGCGATGATAGCTCGAGAGGAGTGGGGGGAAATGGAGCTAGGGTAGAGGTCTAGCTTCGTGCGCGATGAATTTGGGAATGGTGGAGAGTGGAAGGCGAATTTCTCGGCGAAGCTCGGCTCGGTGCGCGCGACCGGAGGTGGAAGACGACGGAGCGAGCGCGGGGAAGTGAAAATGGCTAAGTGTGGACTGAGGGGAAGGGGTGTGAGTGCTCGGTGGGGTGCTTGGGCACGCTAGAGTGGCACTGTGCTGCCTTGGGAGCGTGCGAGCGCGTGCGTGGCTGTCGCGGTCGCCATTGATGGCGCGGCGAGCTTGGGCAGAACGCGCGCACGGGATTGGGGGTGAGAGATCGTCGCGTGAGGGAGTGGGATACGCTGCAGAGGTGCCTTGGCGCGTAGCGGTCGGCTTCTGCCGCCTGCAGGGCGCGCAGCGCGGCGCGAGCGCCCGTGCGGCCACGGCGGCGCGCGACCGCCATGATGGCGTTCCGCGGCGCGAGGCGAGGCGACTCGACGGCGGCGACGTGATGGCCCGGGAGGGGCTGGACAAGTGCAAGACGACAAGCGCCAGCGTCCGCCGCGGCTCGGCCCGCTCGGCGCTGCCTGCGCCGCTCGCCGGCCACGTGGCGGCCGAGCTCCGGCCAGGCGCAGAGCGCGCCAGGGCCGAGCTGGCAGCCCCGGGGAGCTCCGTTTTCCTTTTCGAATTTTCTCCAAAAATTTGAACTGAACATGAAAAAGTGTGAAAATAAAAGTTGGAGTTTGAGAGGTGGAACACAACTTTCTTTATGGGGTGAACCTGAAATTTCAAATGTTTCGAGCTCAAACAACCCAAATACAAAAAGGTGCCCAGAACTGTATTTCGAGGTTTTGAGGGACTAAACTGCAAAATTTTCAAAACTTCCAAACAGTGACTAGGGCTTATTTTTTATGACAAACAACTTTTATTTTTGGAGATTTTAAAGTTTAGTACAAAAATCTCGAGTTTTCAGTTGGGTGTCAAACAACCCTTGTTTTTGAATTTAAATTTGAATTTTTGATGGATTTTTAAGTTTCAACCCATAATTCCCTTTTTGCATTGGTTTTAAGTGCACTTTTAATTATGTTGACATCAGAGATGTCACATTCGCCGTGAGGTGAGGAAACCCCGCAGCCTTTTTTCCCTCTTCCTCTCGCCCTCTCGCGCGCGCACGACCTCGCCGGAGGCACCGAGCCGCCGTCGGCAGTCGCGAGCCGTCTCCGCCGCGCGTAGCTCGCTTCCAACCCCCAAAATCGATTCGCCATCTTCCTCTCTCTCTCTAGGACCAATCACGGCGAGCTTTGGTGCACCGCAGCGCCGAGCCGAGCAACTCCGGCGAGCTCCTCCGCGTCTCCGGTGAAGCGCCGCCGTTTCCGGTGAGCCGAGAGCCCGATCTAATCTGCGCCGTTAGATTCGAAACCGACGGCCTAGATCTGAAACCGATCTGAACCGAGCCGGTTCACCGTGAACCAGTGAACCGCGGTCTACGGTCCGGTCCACGGTGACGTCAGCCCACGTCAGCATCCAGCCGCCGCTGTGCCCGTTTTGCAAAAGAGCCCCTGTAGTTTTTGAAAATCAACCCGCGGTCCAGCGCAGTTCAAAAGTATTTACAGTTTAGTCCTTTTTCTTTCGGTTTAGCCCCTGCTCTTTTGAAAAATAGCGCCCGCCGTCCGGAAAGTCGTTTTTACGCCGCAGCCCTCGAGTTTTTATACGAAATTATGTTTTAGGTCCCTGGTTTCTTTCAAAAACACCCCTGGAAGCCTAAAACCTTTACCAGCAAGCCCCTAGAGCCCGTTTTAAGCGTAGTTTCTTCGTTTTAACTCCGATTTGAGTGATTTTCGCGCTCATGTGTTCGTAGTGAAGCGTAGAGTAACTCTAAAACCTTATTTTCATCTTTTGTTTATGTTTGGTGTACTGTTCTAATTAAAAATCTTGTTTGCATATATGTGTGGATGCTTGTGTGGTGATCGATGTGAGTAGTTGCCGAGCCGTTCGAGTTCGCCGACGATCCTGTTCTCGAAGATCAAGTGCAGCAGCAGTTCACTGAGGAAGGCAAGTATAACACGGACCATCCTTGTTACCTATACACCGATTAAACACATAAATCATATGCATGTGTCTAATACTGTTAGCCACTAAGGATGTTCCTAGTCTTTACCTTATTCCTTGTTTACCCAGGGTTTTGTGCATTATGGTTAGACTATGCTACGCGCTGCAACCAACATTTATTTTTATGTTAATATTGAACTAATGGTTCACTTCAATGATGGTTAAAAGATGCTTTTTAGCAACATGGTTCGGGGAACTAGAGCATGTGCTGTGTGCTTTGTTCTAGTGTCTCTATAAGGTTTGATCTAGGGAATTAGAGCATGTGCTTTGTGCTTTGTTCTAATGTCTCTCCATAAGGTCCGGTTCTTAAAGCGACAACCCAGGAACCTGTTCGCTGCCGTTGGAACTATAATGGCTCTGGTCTTGGATAATTAACTTGTACGTCTCTAGCTCGCCAGTGGTTACCGAAAGGCGTATGTGGGGTGCATGGGTGAGAGTATAGTTGGATCCATCGAGGACGGTTTTATCCGTTGGCTATGCCCCGTTAGGCAAAGTCTCGTGATGTAAGCGCCCGATGTACGGCAGCTTCACACGTTGCGATGATTGCGCTCTCGCTCTGGACGCCATTGACCCCCTCACGTTGCGCCCTGAGCGTACGTCAATCTCGATGCCTCGGGTTATGCTGCCTATGTTGAACCAAAACGGCTACTGTGCTTGTTAGGGTGTTTTGTGAAAGTCCTCGTAACATAAGTTCTTTTGGATTTATGTGACCGGCGGGTAAAGGGCGAAACCTCTGCAGAGTGTTGATCTATCATGATAGCCGTGCTCACGGACACGAGCGGCCTGGATCCTTTTTTATTAGAAGATGATATTAGTGGTTGATATTGGTTTATTCTATAATCACTTATACCTTATTAATGGGTTTATACTTGGGTTCTACTCATTTGTAGTAAAATAGATGATACTAAAATGAAACAACTAAAAGTGCTACTGCAGTTCACCCGTGTCCAGCCTTTTGTCCTTGCATAACCCGTGTTATACTTGTTAAGTAAGATGGTTTACTTACACTTGCAACTATTCAACAAAATCCCGGATGGGTAACAGATGGAGCATTGAATGATCAGTTGCTTGCTGAGTTTCCGGAGGATCTGCCGTACTTCTAAGCTGTGTTCAACCAGTCGGTGTCCCTGTGGATTTTGAGGCCCTACATAGTTAAGACGTTTGATAATATTTAGACTTCCGCTGTGTTATTTGTCTAAGACTATGTCTTGTGTTAAACTCTGATATAAACTATTTTATTCGAGCATTGTGTTCTCTGTGATTCAATATTTGTAATCTATATGTGTTCTGTGGACATCCTGGGCACACATATGGAAGCATTCGAATTTCTTGGAAATCTGGGTGTTACAGTTCAGGGAGTTAGAGCATGTGCAACCTAGGAACTTGGTCGCCGCTATTGGAACTATAATGGCTCTAGTCTTGGATAATTAGCTTGTACGTCTCTATCTCGCTAGTAGTTACCGAAAGGTGTATGTGGGGAATATGGGTGAGAGTATAGTTTGATCCATCAAGGACGGATTTATCCGTTGGCTATGTCTCATTAGGCAAAGTCCCATGATGTAAGCGCCCGATGTATGGCAGCTTCACGCGTTGCGATGAATGCGCTCTCGCTCCGGACGCCATTGACCCCCTCACGTTACGCCCTGAGCTTACGTCAATCTCGATGCCTTGGGTTATGCTACCTATGTTGAACCAAAATGACTACTGTACTTGGTAGGGTGTTTTGTGAAAGTCCTCGTAGCATAAGTTCTTTTGGATTTATGCGACCGGCGGGTAAAGGGCGAAACCTCTGCAGAGTGTAAATCTATTATGATAGCCGTGCTCACGGATACGAGCGGCCTAGATCCTTTTTGATTAGAAGATGATGTTAGTGGTTGATATTGGTATATTTAGTAATTACTTATATTATTATTATTGGGTTTATAATCAGGATTCTACTCATAAGTAGTAATTTGGTTGATAATAAAAAGAACCAACTAAAAGTGCTAATGTAGTATAACCGTGTCAAGCCTTTGTTCTTGCATAACCCGTGTTATACTTATTAAGTAAGATGGTTTACTTACATTTGCAACTATTCAACAAAATCTCGGATGGGTAACAGATGGAGCATTGAATGATCAGTCGCTTGCTGAGTTTCATGAGGATCGGCCCTACTTCTAGCTATGTTCAACCAGTCGGTGTCCCTCTAGACTTGAGGCTCTACTTAGTTGAGAAACGTTTAATAATATTAAGACTTCTGCTGTGTTATTTGTGTAAGACTATGTCTTGTGTTAAACTCTGATGTAAACTATTTTATTCGAGCATTGTGTTCTTTGTGATCCATATTTGTAATTTATATGTGTTTTGTGGACATCCTGGGCACACATATGGAAGCATTCGGGTTTCTTGGAAATCTGGGTGTTACAATTGCCAAGCCCCTGGCGTCTTTACTGGAGAAGGATGCCAGATTTGTTTGGACAGAGGAGTGCCAAGTTAGCTTTGAGGAGTTGAAGAAAAGATCGACCACTACACCGGTATTGGTGTTGCCAGATGTTACCAAGAATTTCTCAGTTTACTGTGATGCGTCTCATCAAGGATTGGGATGTGTACTCATGCAGGAAGGCAGAGTCATGGTATATGCTTCTAGATAGTTGAGACATGAGCAGAACTACCCGACACATGATTTGGAATTGGCAGCTGTGTTTCACGCTTTGAAGATCTGGAGACACTATTTGATTGGGCACAAGTGTGATATCTATACTGATCACAAGAGCCTTAAGTATGTGTTCACGCAATCTGAGTTGAACTTGAGGCAACGCCGATGGTTAGAGAAGATCAATGATTTCGATGTGGAGATTCATTACCATCCAGGAAAGGCCAATTTGGTGGCAGATGCGTTGAGCAGAAAAAGTTATGTGAATGTGCCTATGAGTACGAATCTACCAGAAGAACTCAGCTGGGAGTTTGAACGTTTGAACTTGGGTATGGTAGCTAATGTGACTAAGCTAGAAGTGGAGCCAACACTAGAACAGGAGATCAGGAAAGGTCAACTGGAGGATGAGGAAATCAAGGAATTGATTAAGAAGATTGGGACAGATAAAACACTAGGATTCCGATTGCATGATCAGGGAACAGCGTGGTTTGGTTACAGAATAGTGGTGCCGGATCAGTAGCATATCAAGGACATCATCTTACAGGAAGCACATAATTCAGCATATTCCATGCAGCCAGGAGGTACCAAGATGTACTTGGATATTAAGAAGAGATTTTGGTGGTATGGTTTAAAGCGAGATGTTGCAACACTTGTAGCTCTATGCGATGTATGCCAGAGAGTCAAAGCCGAACATCAGAGACCGGCAGGTTTGCTTCAGCCTCTGAGAATACCAGAATGGAAATGGGAGGAAGTGGGTATAGACTTCATAACAGGTCTGCCCCGCACACCAAAAGGATATGGGTGATTGTGGACCGACTAACTAAGGTGGCTCACTTTATTCCGGTGAAGACCACATACTCTAGTGCCAAACTAGAAGAGTTGTATATGGAGCGGATTGTATGTTCGTATGGGGTACCGATGAGGAGAGTATCAGATCGAGGTAGTCAGTTTACATCGCACTTCTGGCGCAAGTTACATGAGTTTATGGACACAAAGCTTCATTTCAGTTTAGCTTACCATCCACAGACAGATGGTCAGACCGAGAGGACAAATCAGATAATGATAGATATGTTGAGGGCAAGTGTGTTACAGCATGGGAACAGTTGGGAGAAAAGTCTACGCTACGTAAAGTTCTCGTACAACAACAGCTATCAACAGAGTCTCAAGATGTCACCCTTCAAGGCTTTGTATGGGAGGAAATGCAGGGCACCGTTGTTCTGGAATGAGACTGGTGAAGGTAAGGTATTTGGACCTGAGGTCTTGAAGCAGGTAGAACAACAAGTGCAGGTAATCAGGCAGAATTTGATGGCAGCTCAGACACGACAGAAGAGTTATGCAGATGTGGGACTCCAAGATCTTAGCTTTGAAATTGGTGACTTCATTTATCTCAAGGTATCACCAATGAGGGGTGTGAAGAAATTCAATGTCAAGGGCAAGTTAGCACCGCGTTACATTGGACCTTTAAAGATGTTGGAACAAAGAGGTGAAGTGGCCTATCAGCTAGAGTTACACGAGAAATTGGCAGGAGTACATGATTTTTTCATGGGTCTCAGTTAAAGAAGTGCTTACGGGTGCCAGAGGAACAGATTTTGTTGGAAGAGTTGAATGAACAGGAGGACCTTACTTATGAAGAGTATCTGGTCAAGATTTTAGAGGAGTCCGAGAGGGTCACAAAAAAAGTGATACGTTTGTGCAAGGTTCAGTGGAATCATCATACAGAGGATGAAGCAACATGGGAAAGGGAGGATGATCACAAGGCAGAATATCCACATCTCTTCCAATCCACTTCCGAATCTCGAGGACGAGATTCATCTTAAGGGGGTAGATTTGTAACACCCTAAAAATGCCCTTATTAAAAATTAGTACGTAAATGACTTTTTATATTCAAGGGCTCATAATTAATATAGGAAAAATAAAACCTTTGAGAAATTAAAAAAATATAAGGTTTAGAAACATTATTGATGCATTCATGCTGGTGCATTTCATTTGATTGTTGAAATTCGAAATTTGATTTGAATTCAAATGAGTGCTTTAATTTGAATAAAAAAGAAAGAATAAAAGAAAAACCTTTCTTTTTTTCCCCTCTCTTTTTCTCTCTCAAAGCAGCCCAGTTGGCCCAGCTCCCTCTCTTTTTCTCCCCACCGTATGGCCCAATATCGCTTGCGCAGCAGCCCAGCTATCGTGGCCCAGCCCAACCGCCACAGCAGCCCAACACTTTCCCCCATCCCTCTCTCCCTTAGACCGACAAGCAGGGCCCACTCGTCATCTTCCACCTCCAGCCGCTGATGCGTCGGACCCGCGTATCATCCCCCACCTCCGTCGGCCTGGGTTCGAACCAAGCCGAGCCCGAGCCCGCTGCGCGCTGCCCTTCTTGCTCTGCATGCCAATGCGCCACCACGCCCGGCCTATATAAGCTCCGCAGCCCTCCCTTGAAGCCCCTTCGCCCAAACCCTAAGCGTCAAACCCCATCGTGCCGCCGCCATCGTCAGTCTCGCCGCTCGCCACCTCCTCGTCGCCTTGAGCTCGACCCGAAGATCCACATGAGGGTAAAGAAACTCGCCGGGCTCGAGTCCCCTTCCTCTCTCCCTCTGTATCGTGCGCGCCACACCTCCGTGGGTCCCGAGCCGCCATTGCTCGTCGCCGGCCGCCTCCACCACCTAAGTCCCTCCCCTGACCCTTGAGATCGGCTTCCCAAGTCCCTAGCTTCCTCCAGAGCCAAGAATCGATCGAAACGATGCACCATAGCCCCGTTTTCGCCTGTCTCCGGCGAAGTCCCGGCGACGCACCACCGCGAGCGTCAACTCCAGCGAGCCCGACGCCCGATCTGTCTCCACCACTAGATCGTGATCTGACGGCTCCGATCAGATCTCTGAACCGGTATGAACCCGGTCCACCATGGACCGTGGACCATGGTCTACGGCCAGTCCACGACACAGTAGACCGTGACATCAGCTGACGTCATGATAGAGGCGAAGTGCCCGATCTTTCGGTGAGTGGAGATAATTTCGACTTGGGCGGAAGTAGACCCTCACGATCTGACTACGACGAGCGAACTCGAGGCACCAATGCAATCGCTGAACCAAATCCCTATGGTTACCGAACTTGCGGATGCAAGGTCGGCCTGATCACGAAGATCAATCCCTGTTTGCAATCGAAGAACAAACAAGAACAAAAGGCGAGCAATCTTAATGGCACTCGTAGGTGGAGTCCTGAATTACAGAGGTCAGTGCGTATTTGCGCGTGATCCGTTTAGCAGAGGCTAATCGTAAAACAAAACTCGAGTTGCAAATGAAAACAGTAGTCTAACTAAATAGAGGGGGCGTAGCCCTTGGCAGCTACGGACGGTGGCGCCCTAGGGTTGGGAAACCTTAGGCGCCACTAACTGGGCCACCGCAATCACAGGCCTCCGAGTGGGCTGGTCGTCTATTCTCCTGGGCCTTCATTCTTCAGTACCATGATGTAGTTCAACTCTCTTGCGCGAGCCCGTGTATTCGGCCCAAGTGGATGGAGCTCCTGGGCCTCTGGCACTGGAGGGGAAGGCGCCAGAACCAGAGGCGCCTGATCTTCTGGCGCCGTGTCTGCTGTCGTGGTACTCGTAGTGTAGTCGATGTCCGCATCATCCTCCCCTTCTTGAAACGAAGTCGTCCTCGACGGCAACTCCTCATCCTCGCCCGCGTATGGTGTCAAATCTACAACATTAAAACTAGTGGAAACAGCAAAATCCGCAGGTAGGTCAAGAACATAAGCATTATCATTAATCTTGGTTAGCACTTTAAAAGGACCAGCGGTGCGAGGCATCAATTTAGAACGGCGTAAAGTAGGAAAGCGATCCTTGCGCGAATGCAACCAAATCAAATCACCAGGTGCAAAAGTAACATGTTTGCGACCTTTACTACCCGCAACCTGATAGCGAGCATTCGCAGCAGCAATATTTTGATGAGTTTGATCATGCAACGTTATCATGTGCTCAACATGCGCAACAGCATCTAAGTGAGGAGCATCGGCAGCATCCAAAGAAAATAAATCAATAGGCGCGCGCGGAACATAACCATAAACCACCTCAAAAGGGCACATCTTAGTCGAAGAATGCGTAGCACGGTTATAAGCAAACTCAACATGAGGCAAACAATCTTCCCAATATTTTAAGTTCTTGTCTAAACAGCCCTAAGCATGGTAGACAATGTTCTATTTACCACTTCAGTTTGCCCATCAGTCTGATGATGACATGTTGTACTAAACAACAATCTAGTGCCGAATTTATTCCATAGTGATCTCCAAAAATGACTGAGAAACTTAGCATCACGATTAGAGACAATTGTATTTGGAATGCCATGCAAATGAACAATTTCTCGAAAGAACAATTCAGCAACCATGCTAGCATCATCAGTTTTATGACAACGTATAAAGTGAGCCATTTTAGAGAAGCGATCAACAACCACAAAAATGCTATCCCTTCCCTTCTTAGTTCTAGGTAGTCCTAAAACAAAGTCCATTGAAATATCAAGCCAGGGGGACGAAGGGACAGGTAAAGGCATATACAAACCGTGGTTGTTCAGACGGAACTTAGCTTTCTGGCATGTAGTGCAGCGTGCAACAAGGCGCTCGACATCGTGGCGCATCCGGGGCTAGAAGAAGTGCGCGGACAGTATCTCATGCGTCTTGAAGATGCCAAAGTGGGCCATGAGGCCGCTGCCATGTGCTTCCTGCAACAATAAAAGACGAATCAAGGTCGCTGGAATACACAGCTTGTTAGCTCAAAACAGGAACCCGTCCTGCATATGAAATTGTCCCCATGGTTTCCTAGTCAAGCAATGAGCAGAAGCATCTATGAAATCAGCATCATCAACATATTGGTCTTTCATAGTGTGCAAGCCAAATATTTTGAAGTCTAGTTGTGACAGCATAGTATATCGGCGAGACAGAGCATTAACAATGGCATTTTCCTTCCCACTCTTGTGTTTAATAATGTACGGAAAGGACTCAATGAATTCAACCCATTTAGCATGACGATGATTCAGAATTTGTTTGGGTTCGAATATGTTTTAAAGCTTCATGATCAGAGTGGATAATAAACTCACGATGCCACAGGTAATGCTGCCATGTTTGTAAAGTGCGCACGAGAGCATACAGTTCTTTATCATAAATAGAATAGCGCAAGCTAGGACCACTTAATTTTTCACTAAAGTAAGCAACCGGTTTACCCTCTTGTAACAAAACAGCACCTAATCCAATCCCACTGGCATCACACTCAAGCTCAAAGATTTTAGTAAAATCAGGCAATTGTAATACAGGAGCATGTGTTAGCTTATCTTTGAAAGTGCAGAATGCAACCTCCTGTGCATCGCTCCAAATGAAGGACGCGTCTTTCTTCGTAAGCTCGTGCAGAGGGGCTGCAATGGGGCTGAAATCACGCACAAATCTACGGTAGAAACCTGCAAGACCAAGGAAACTCCGAATCTGCGTGACCGTCGTCGGTGTGGGCCATTCCCAGATGGCGTCGATCTTGCTGTTGTCCACCTCATTGCCCTGTGGAGTAACAACATAGCCAAGAAACGAGACACGTTGTGTGCAAAACATGCATTTTTCAATGTTGCCATACAAGTTAGCCGCACGTAACGTGTCAAAAACATCACGCAAATGACCCAAATGTTCGTCCATAGACTTGCAGTAAATCAAGATATCATTGAAATAGACAACAACAAACAAGCCTATAAAGGGTCTGAGAACTTCATTCATCAAGCGCATAAATGTGTTGGGTGCATTAGTCAATCCAAATGGCATAACTAACCATTCATACAAGCCAAAATTCGTTTTAAAAGCTGTTTTCCATTCATCACCTAATTTCATACGAATCTAGTGGTAGCCACTACGCAAATCAATCTTAGTGAATATAATGGCACCACTAAGCTCATCTAGCATATCATCAAGGCGAGGAATAGGATATCGATATCGAATAGTGATGTTATTAATAGCACGACAATCGACACACATGCGCCAAGAACCATCTTTCTTAGGAACAAGTAATACCGGAATGAAACAGGGGCTGAGAGACTCACGAATATAGCCCTTGTCGAGCAGCACTTGTACCTGGCGCTGAATTTCCTTTGTCTCCTCTGGGTTGGTGCGGTACGGTGCGCGCTTCGGAAGCAGTGCACCCGGAACGAGATCAATATGGTGCTCAATACCTCGAAGCGGGGGAAGGCCTGGCGGCAAGTCCTTCGGAAAAACATCCGCATACTCCTGCAAAAGGTGAGTAACCCTAGGGGGAATATCCGAAGGTGGTGCATCATCAAGTGAAACAAGCAAGCCAGCGCACATGAGAACATAGCAGCAGGGTGACTGTGATGCGTTTAGCTCATCAAAATCAGATCTGGTGGCCATCAAAACAGGAGCATGCAACTTAATTTCAGAATTAGAGGAAGGTGCCAGCGTGGGTGCATGCTGATTTTTTGATTTAGCAGCACGAGCAATATCATCTTTAACAATTTGTTCAGGCGTCATGGGATGAATGATGATTTTCTGGCCTTTACTCATGAGAGAATAATGATTTGAATGACCATGATGCAAGCTATCAGTATCATATTGCCAAGGCCTACCAAGTAACAACGAGCATGCTTCCATAGGTATAACATCACAATCCACAAAACCAGAGTAAGTGCCTATGGAAAAAGGAACGCGTACTGACTGTGTGACCTTGATCTTGCCACCATCATTAAGCCACTGAATGTGATAGGGGTTCAGATGCTTACGAGTGGGCAGGGACAACTTCCCGACCATCACGGTGCTTGCCAAGTTGTTGTAGCTGCCACTGTCGATGATGATGCGAATGGAACGATCCAGAACAATGTCCTTCGTGTGGAATAAGGTGTGACGCTGGTTCTTCTCGGGCGTGGCAACCTGCGCACTCAGAACACGCTGTGCCACAAGACTTTCGTAGTGATCAGCATCGCCGGGGTTGACGTGAACCTTGTCGCTGGCTGCATGGTCAGTGGAAAGCAGGGTATGTGTAGGTTCCTCTGAATCACTGGCGGAAGAATACTCACCATTATCGCGAATGATCTGGGTGCGCTTGCTGGGGCAGTCCCGAAAGACATGTCCAAAACCTCTGCAGCGGTGGCACTGGATGTCGCGCGTATGACCGGTCGATGTAGTAGAGCCGATGGCCGCCGTTGCTGGAGACGTCGTCGCGTGGTCACGCGGTGTAGTAGGTGCAGGTGCAGGCGCAGGCGCAGAGGCAGCTGGGGTCGTGCCAGAGGGAGGGCGACGTCCTGCAAAAGAGTTAGAGTAGGTCTTCGAGCTGAGTCCCTGCACTTGTCGTTCAGCTTTGCAAGCAAATTCAAATAGGGTGGTGATATTATCATAGTTCGTAAAATCAAGGATATCCTGAATATCGCGATTCAAACCACCAAGAAAGCGTGCCATGGTGGCGGCGTCCGTCTCAACGAGGCCGCAGCGAATCATACCTTTCTGCAGCTCCTGGTAATAAGTCTCCACAGACTGTTGGCCTTATTGGAAGCACTACATTTTGTTAAGTAATTCGCGAGCATAATATGACGGCACAAATCTACGTCGCTTAGCAGTTTTTAATTGTGCCCAGTTGGTCGGAAGGCTAGCAGGATTTTTTTGCTTAAACTCACGCCACTATAGCAAGGCAAACTCTTGAAATTCACTAATAGCAGCCTTAACTTGCGAACTAGCAGGAATATCATGGCATGCAAATTTTTGATCTACCTCTAGTTCCCAATCAAGATATGCAGCAGGATCATATTTCTCAGTAAAAGATGGAATCTTGAATTTAATTTTAGCAAAGGAATCTTGCTGACGTGGAATACGACGGGCACGAGGAGGGCGATTACCGTCCTGTTCGGAGTCACCGCCGTAGTCTTTCTGGAGGTCCGTGAGCGATGCGGTGAGGCCGTCGAGGTGAGCCATGATGGTGTCGAAGCGGCGATGGCGGCGTACGAGATAACTCTAATCAGCAACAAAATGAACACGTAAAGCACACAAATTCAACAACGCAAATTATCGAATGAAAGTGCGCGGCTCAAAAGGTGCTGGGATAAAGGTCTAAACCTGCATATGTATATGGTTTTGTGGACAATAGGAGAGTGAAAGCACTCGATAAACTCAACGATCAACCTGAAATCCTGATACCACTTGATAGAGGCAAAGTGCCCGATCTTTCGGTGAGTGGAGATAATTTCAACTTGGGCGAAAGTAGACCCTAATGATCCGACTACGACGAGTGAACTCGAGGCGCCAATGCAATCGCTGAACCAACTCCGTGTGGTTACCGAACTTGCGGATGCAAGGTCGGCCTGATCACGAAGATCAATCCCTGTTTGCAATCGAAGAACAAACAAGAACAAGAGGCGAGCAATCTTAATGTCACTCGAAGGTGGAGTCCTGAATTACAGAGGTTAGCACGTATTTGCATGTGATCCATTTAGTAGAGGCTAATCGTAATACAAAACTCGAGTTGCAAATGAAAACAGTAGTCTAACTAAATAGAGGGGGCGCAGCCCCTGACGGCTACGGAAGGTGGCGCCCTAGGGTTGGGAAACCCTAGGCACCACTAACTGGGCTGCGGCAACCACAGGCCTCCGAGTGGGCTGGTCGTCTATTCTTCAGTACCATGATGTAGTTCAACTCTCTTGCACGAGGCCGCGTAATCGGCCCAAGTGGAGGGAGCTCCTGGGACTCTGGCGCCGAAGGGAAAGGCGCCTGGACCAGAGGCGTCTGATCTTCTGGTGCCGTGTCTGCTGTCGTGGTACTCGTAGTGTATTCGATGTCCGCATCACGTCAGCCTTCAGCCGCCACCTGGCAACTTTGCAAATTAGCCCCTGCCCTTTTCTCAAATCAACCCGCAGTCCAAGACAGTTCAAAGTTAATTCCAACTAGGTCCTTTTTCTTTTGTTTTAGCCCCTACGCTTTTGAAAAATAGTAGCCGCCATCCTAGAAGTCGGTTTTACCTATAGGCCCTCGGGTTTTTTATACGAAATTATGTTTTAGGTCCCTGGTTTCTTTCAAAAACACCCCTGGAAGCCTAAAACTTTCACCAGGAAGGCCCTAGATCCTGTTTTAGGCATAGTTTCTTCGTTCTAACTCCGATTTGATTGATTTTCGTGCTCATGTGTTTGTAGTGAAGCGTACAATAATTCTAAAGCCTTCTTTTCATTATTTGTTTATGTTTGGTGTACTGTTCTAATTAAATATCATATGTTCATATGCATGTGTCTAATATTGCTATACATTAAGGTTGTTCCTAGTCTTACCTTATTCCTTATTTACTCGGGTTATATGCATCATGGTTAGTACTTGCTACGCGCTGCAACCATCATTTATTTTAAGTTCAATATTGAATTAATGGTTCACTTTAATGATGGATAAAAGATGCTTTTTAGCAACATGGTTTGCGGAGCTAGAACATGTGCTTCGTGCTTTGTTCTAGTGTCTCTTTTAGGTTGGTCTAGGGAATTAGAGCATGTGCTTCGTGCTTTGTTCTAATGTCTCTCCGTAAGGTCCGGTTCTTAAAGCGGCAACCCAGGAACTTGTTCTCCGCCGTTGGAACTATAATGGCTCTGGTCTTGGATAATTAGCATGTATGTCTCTAGCTCACCAGTGGTTACCGAAAGGCGTATGTGGGGAATATGGGTGAGAGTACAGTTTGATCCATCGAGGACGGATTTATCCATTGGCTATATCTCGTTAGGCAAAGTCCCGTGATGTAAGCGCCTGATGTATGGCTGCTTCACATGTTGTGATGAATGTGCTCTCGCTCTGGATGCCATTGACCCCCTCATGTTGCGCCCTGAGCGTACCTCAATCTCGATGCCTTGGGTTATGCTGCCTATGTTGAACCAAAACAGCTACTGTGCTTGTTAGGGTGTTTTGTGAAAGACCTCGTAGCATAAGTTCTTTGGATTTATGTGACCAGCGGGTAAAGGGCAAAACCTCTACAGAGTGTTAATCTATCATGATAGCAGTGCTCACGGATACGAGCGGCCTAGATCCTTTTTTATTAGAAGATGATGTTAGTGATTGATGTTGGTATATTCTTAAATTGGGTTCAACTCATTTGTAGTAATTTGGATGATAATGAAATAAAACAACTAAAAGTGTTAATGCAGTATAACCGTGTCAAGCCTTTTGTTCTTGCATAACACGTGTTATACTTGTTAAGTAAGATAGTTTACTTACACTTGCAACTATTCAACAAAATCTCGGATGGGTAACAGATGGAGCATTGAATTATCAGTCACTTGCAGAGTTTCCGGAGAATCTGTCGTACTTCTAGTTGTGTTCAGCCAGTCGGTATCCCTGTGGCTTTTGAGGCTCTACTTAGTTAAGAACGTTTATTAATATTAAGGCTTCCGCTGTGTTATTTGTGTAAGACTATGTCTTGTGTTAAACTCTGATGTAAACTATTTTATTCGAGCATTGTGTTCTCTGTGTTTCATATTTGTAATCTATATGTGTTCTATGGACATCCTAGGCACACATATGGAAACACTCAGATTTCTTGGAAATCTGGGTGTTACAAGTTCAAATTGCTGATATGTTAAAAAAATCCGTTAAAAATTGTAGAAAAATCAGAAAAACACAAATAAATAATCCCTGGACTCAGGAGGTTGTATACTCCAACCCCATGTTTCCACATTTATGCTTTTGATGAATAGTTTTTGAGTTAAAATTCAATATCTGTTTTAAGTAAATTGTGCACCATTTGAAATCCTGAACCCCTCGGTAGCTAGATTTTCGATATGTTGCTTGTGTAGTCTTTAGTACTCTCTGTCCAAAGGAGACCTAAAATTATGCTCTGTCGCTTCTATTATTAATTGTTTAGTGATTTCTATTCTAGTTCAGTACTGGATTTATTATTAATATTTCCTACGGTCACAAATTACCAATTTCAACCAGAAGCTTAGAAACTTGGTAGAACATGTAAAGAAAAATGTTAAACCTTATTTTGGACTCCGTTTAGACCATCAATTAAATAGATGTATGCTTTCAGTGTAGTATTTGTTTAGTACTTTTCAAGTGGTATCTTTACCTACCACCTGGCCAAAGACCTCCTTTTTATCATGCCTAGCTTTGGTAGCAATCTCTACTATGTTTTCAATTTTGTATGATTTAATCTTTAATCTAGGTGTAGTAACTTGTAGCATTTTTAATTAATTATGTACAACTCGGTTTTAGCTAAAGTTTTGTTTCTTTGTTTCAGTTCATCCTTTTAATCCACAAACTTTATGACAGCTACAGGGGTATAAGAGTTAGCTCTTATACCCCTGTAGCTGTCATAAAGTTTGTGGATTAAAAGGATGAACTGAAACAGAGAAACAAAAATAAGAAGAGACTAGAGTAAACCGGGGGAAATAAAAAGGGTGTGAATCACTTGTGAATTTAAGCAAAACAAAAATGGTTGCATGCTAATTATAAATTCAGAACAGAACACTTGTATAAAAAAAATGAATCTGAATTGTTTTATATATGTACACGATCACCGTCGTGAAGGCATAAGCTTTGCACCGGACCCCTTCTCTAATTTTGTGAATAAAAGAGTAGTACATTAAAATGTCAAGGTGAATGTGGCCCTCAGTGCCTATGTCTTTAAATCACAAAAAGTGTAGCGACATTCAAACTCGTGCATCTCATGTCGATGGCACTCTCGCTGACGGTACTTACGACTTCATCCCCGCCATCGAAGAAGGAGCTCCCGAAGGTGGTGCCAACGTAGCTCAAGAAGGCAAGCCCCGGCGCATAACCTAAATTTTAAAGTTTATGCAACTTTGGATTAATTATGTTTGTGCATTTACATCTCAAGGATTTGTTTGAATACCCTAGTTGCATAATTCTAGTACCTATGTCTGGAAATACTAGTATGATAGGTCGATAGTGCTATGCTTTTAGGACCGTTACAAGTCGAGTGATTTCCTGTCACTCGCGAGATATAGGAGTTGTTTGTCTTTACTTTATGTTGGAATCATAAGGATGGACGGGCGGGATGGCAATTGTAGATCTCCCGTCCGCGTATGATAATTGAATTAAGGTCGTAACGTGTGGTTCTATGTGTCAAGTTTTTGAACGTACCACGCACATGCCGAAGTCTGGGCTCTGGTAAGCCCGATACCCAATTGATACAGCTAGGACCGATAGCCTTCTTCCTCGGAAATGTATTTCCCTTCCTGTACACAAGTGGTTACATGCGTGAGATCGGCCGGCATGAGTCCGCGTGTATCCAGTTACCTTGTATCCTAAGGGAGTGGGAGTTGGTTCGGAATTGTGGATTTGTGGATTAACGGGGAAAGGTTGGGCAGTGCTTGTGCCTTTTATAGCGAGCCTTATTCGTGTGTTTGGGTTTCCCTGGCCAGATAGTGAAATTCGGTTCGAATTGTACGCTTCTCGCGGTTATTGAGACTGCTTGACCGCTGTGCTACATTAAGTAACAAGTGAAACTATGAGGATGATGAACTTGTTGTATGTATTAAATTGTATTGCACTACTTGTATGCTTAGAAAGGTTGCTGATTTAGAATAGTTAACACTACTAGAACTTGATGCTAAAATAATGAAAGTAAGGATCCACTCTTAGTCGCTTTCTGGCAAAATAAACCCACCAGCCAAAAGCCTCTCATGTCTAGGGGTCAGGGATGTAGTTCTCACCCGACAGGTAAGCTTTGCTGAGTATTAGTATACTCAGCCTTGCTTGTGGCTTTCATTTTAGGTATGCATGTTGCTGAGGACAATGCTAGTGCTACTTGGCCTGCCCAGGTTCCTCCTAGCTGGCACCTCGAGTGGGTTCCGACCACTTTCGAGGATCGTGAGGAGTAGCACCATGGACAACTTCATCATGGGGTTGCTACGAATCGTCATTATTTCCGCTGCTTGAACTCTCAGACTTTTATTTCAATTTAGACTTGGTTTGTAATAACTTGTTGAGACTATTTATGTTAAGTTGAACTTGTGGATTATTGTAATCTCTAAGACTCACCTTCGTGTGGGCGTGCGTGTTGTTTCGATCAAAATAAAAACGTGGTTTATCGGGTACAATCCGACGGCGCTCCAGCTTATTCCGGATTAAGTGCCTGACTACTTGTTAGTGGTCCGTGGGGTACTTAACTTGGAATAATTTCAGAGTGGTCTGCCACACATTCATACCATGCTCTAGGAGCTTGCTTGAGCCCATAGAGCACCTTTCGGAGCTTGTACACATGATTTGGGAACTTGGGATCTTTAATGCCCGGTGGTTATTCTACATATAACTCTTCGGATAGATGGCCATTCAAGAATGCACTTTTCAAATCCATTTGATAAAGCTTGAAGTCATGGTGAGTAGCATAGGCTAAAAGAATTCAAATTGACTCAAGCCTAGCTACGGGTGCATAGGTTTCATCAAAATCTAAACCTTCAATTTGGGTGAAACCTTGTGCAACTAAACTTGCCTTGTTTCTTGTAACAACTCCATTTTCATCTTGCTTGTTGCGGAAGACCCACTTAGTTCCAATCACATTTTTTGTGACATCTCTGATGTAATAATGAATAAAACACATATGAAACAGGTTAAAAAGAGAATTATGGGTTAAAAATTTGAAAATCCATCAAAAATTCAAATTAAAATTCAAAAACAAGGGTTGTTTGACACCCAACTGAAAACTTGAGATTTTTGTACTAAACTTGAAAATCTCCAAAAATAAAAGTTGTTTGTCATCACAAATAAGGCCTAGTCACTGTTTGGAACTTTTGAAAATTTTGCAGTTTAGTCCCTCAAAAACTCGAAATACAGTTCTGGGCACCCTTTTCAATTTGGGTTGTTTGAGCTCGAAAAATTTGAAATTTCAGGTTCATCCCAAAAAGAATGTTGTGTCCCATCTCCCAAACTCCAACTTTTATTTTCACACTTTTTCAAGTTCAGTTCAAATTTTTGGAGAAAATTCGAAAAGGAAAACGGAGCTCCAGGGGCACCAACAGTGCCCCTGGCGCGCCCCTGCTCCGGCCGGGCGTCGGCCGCCACGTGGCCGGCGAGCGGCGGAGGCCGCGCCGAGCTGGCCGAGCCACGGCGTCGGGTGGCGCTTGTCGCCTTGTGCTTGTCCAACTCCTCCCGAGCCGTCGCATCGCCGTCGTCAAGCCGCTTCGCCTCGCGCCGCACGAGCGCCATCATGCGGTCGGAGCGCCGCCGTGGCCGCGCTCGCGCGTCGCGCTGAGCCGCTCCGTGGGCCGCGATTCCATCCCGCTATGCTCCAAGACACCCTGTAGATGATCTCCCAGCGTCACGCAAGGATCTCCCTCGCCAATCGAGCCGCTCGCGCTCTGTCCAAGCTCCCAGCGCATCAGTGGCGCGTCACCTCGGCCATTACTCCGCGCGCACGCTCCCGAGGCATCACGACTCCTCTCTAGTGTGCCAAGGCACTCACCCGAGCACTCACTCACTCCCCTAGCACGCTCACCTCACCAGTTCGTCTCCTCGCGCCTCGCTCCGTCGTCTTCCACCTCGCGCCGCACGGACCGAGCCGAGCTTCAAGGCAAAATTCGCCCTCCACTCTCCACCATTCCCAAATTCATCGCGCACGAAGCTAGACCTCTAACCTAGCTCCATTTCCCCCCACTTCTCTCGAGCTATTGTCGCATCTCCGGCGAGAAATCAAGATTTCCCCCAAAATCTCGATTTTCGGCCGCCGGAGCACCCTCACGTCACGACCCCACTCCGAGCCGTCCCCGAGGTCAACCGAGCACGCCATTAGCTTCCTCGAGCTCCACTGGTGCTCTCGGACCCTTCAAATCTCGACGAACGCCCCCGACCTCACCGGCGTAGAAGCCGCGGCGGCCACGCCGCCACTGCATCGCCGCCGGCGAAACCCCGAGCTTCCCCGGCCTCCCAACCGTCACCAATCGATTCGTGGTGAGCCACTAATGCTTTTTCCCCACTTCCCCGACCCTAGCTCGCCGTCGTTTGGCCGGCGCAACTCCAGCGAGAGCCGAGGGCATAAGTTCATCGTCTTCGTTTTTCTAGGGTCCTCCGTGCAAAAGTCAGGGACTAGTTTGAAAGGTTTTGAAAGTTCTAGGGTCCCCGGCGTAAAAAGATTCTTAACCCTAGATCTAATTTTCCCGAATCTTGTAAAATCCGTTAAAAATCGTACAAAAATCAAAAAAATGCACAAAAATACTCCTTGGATTCGTGAGATTGTAAACTCCAATCTCCTTTAGGCATGTGTATACTTTTGATGAACCATTTTTGAATTAAAATTCAAACTGTGGAAATTGAAACTTGTGCACCATTTCAAATCCAGAGCTCCGCTAGGGTTGATCTTTGGATATGTTGTTTGTAGTGACTTTGGGCACCTTGTGTCCAAAGGGGACCCAAAAATATGAAGTGTAGCTTCAGTTATGAATTAAAATGTTTTTCCTGTCTTTTTGTAGTCCAGAAATTATTAAAACTAATCCATAAAGTGAAAAATCACCATTTTTCTCCAGAGGACTAAACAACTTGTTAGCACACCTGTTAAAAATGCAAAACTTAATTTTTGCTCTGTTTAGACTAGCAAATATATAAATATGTGTTTTTGGATAGAAATTTATTGAGGACTGTCCAAGGGTTATTTTGAGCCACCACTTGGCCAGAGCCCTCCTTGAACTTATACCTAGCTTTGGTAGGAAAATTTCCTGATTTGGATGAATTTTCAATTTTATATGAATTTATTTCATTTCTGTAGGCAGCAGATTGTATTAATTTTAATAAATTATGTGTAGCTCAGATTTAGCTAAATTTTGGAGTGAGCTTAGCTCTTATACTCCAGTAGCTATCATAAAGTTTATAGATAAAAATGATGAACAGAAATGGAGAAACAAAAATGAGAAGTAATCTAGGTGGAAATTGATTTATATAAAAGAATAAACCTTTTTGTTAGATAGTTAGAATAAAATAAAGGGAATCTGAAATTCCAGAACAGCACCCTAATTTATGAGTAATAAATAGAATTCTTTTATATATGTACACAATCACCATCGAAGTCAAATAAAATTTTTCCACACCTCTACTCTGTTTTTGTGAAGAAAATAGTAGTACTTAAGCATGTCTAGGTGAATATGGCCTTCAAGGCCTTAATCTTAGAATCAATAGGCAGCCACCTTAAGATATGCATCTCGTGTAGAAGGCGCTATTCCAGACGGCAACTACCACCTCATCCCCGCTGACGAGGAAGGAATCCCGGAGGAAGGTGCCGGCGAAGGATCGACCAACCCGGAGGCTAACCCCCAGCTTGAGCAAGAAGGCAAGCCCCGGAGCATGACCTAACTTTTAAAATTATGCATATATGAATTCCCTATGCTTATGCATTTACGTTTCAAGGAGTTGATTGAATACCTTAGCTGCACATTTCCTAGTACCTATGACTTGCAACACTAGTATGAAAGGATCGATAGGGCATTGCTTTAGGTCCGTTACAAGTCGAGTGATTTCCTGTCACTCGCGAGACATAGGAATTGCTTGTCTTACCTTATGTTGGAATCATAAGGATTGACGGGCGGGATGATAGATGTAGATCTCCCGTCCGTGTATGATAATTGATTTAAGGTCGAAATGTGTGGTTGAGTGTGTCAAGTTTTTGAACGTACCACATGCATGCCGATATATGGGAGTCGGTAAGCCCGGTACCAGATTGAAGCAGCTAGGGCCGATAGCCATCTCTCCTTGGAAACTTTGTTTTCCCCTGCCGTACACTTGTGGATATATGCGTGAGACTGTGAGTGAAGCAGTAAACCTTTATCCTAAGGAAATGGACCCGGTTCCGAATTGTGGATCGATGGGAAAGGTTGGGAAGTGCTTGTACCTTTTATAGCAAGCACTATCCGTGTGTGTTGGGTTTCCCCTGGCCAGGTAGCAAAATTCGGTTCGAACTGTCCGCTTCTCGCGGTTAATGAGACTGCTTGACCGCCTTGCTGCATTGAGTAACAAGTGGAACTATGAGATTGATGAATTTGTTGTATGAACTAAATTGTATTACACCACTTGTATGCTTAGAGAGGATGCTAATCTAGAATGGTTAAATCTACTAGAATATGATGCTAAAACTTGAAAGCAAGGACCTACTCTTAGTTGCTTTTTGGCAAACAAACCCACCAGCCAAAAGCCTCTCATTGTCTAGATGTCGGTGATGTAGCTTTCACCCGACGGGTAAGCCTTGCTGAGTATTAGTATACTCAGCCTTGCTTGTGACATTGATTTACAGGTACAATGTTGGATGTGGCAGTCGATGCTATGACTTGGCCTACCCAGGTTCCCCCTGGATGGCACATCGAATGGGTTCCGTCCTCTGCCGAGGATCGGGAGGAGTAGCACCGTGGCAGGCTTCAGCATGGTGTTATTTGTATCGTCGTTAGATTATCTTCCGCTGCAATGAACCTTTTTAATTCCGCTGCAATGAACTTTATTTTCCGCTGCAAGACTTTGATACTCTGATTTAAATTTGAACTCGGTTTGTAATAACTTTGAGATTCTATTTGTGTATGTTAAATTTGTGGAATGTTGTAATCTCTGGAACTCACCTTCGTGTGGGCGTGCTGTTGTTTCGATCGAGAAAAGAACTTGGTTAATCGGGTTTAATCCGACGGCGCTCCAGCTTATTCCGGATTAAGTGCCTGACTACTTGATTAGTGGTCCCGAGGTACTTAACTTGGAATAATTTCGGAGTGGTCCGCCACAGCTGGCATCAGAGCCGAAACAGCGCACCGGAGAGAGCAACAAACCTTAAATAAACATTTTTGAATAAAATTTGCCAACTCGTACTTCCGCCGCGCTTTGCGAAGGAAGGTTATTGTTAGGACCGTTAAGGATGTTACCTAGAGCGTGAAGCCTATGTGGGTTAAGGGATCACGATATGATAGGTGGCAAAAAGTATACTATACTGACTTCCAGCACATTTCATTCTGTCATTTACTTTACGCAATGGTGGGCGCAAGGTACGGCGATTGCTGTAACGTACCACGGCACTATATGAAAATATAGTGGCGGCACATAGTCAATACGCTGTGATGGCGTATGAAACTAGAATAGCATGGTGGGCGCAAGGTACGGCGATTGCTGTAGCGTACCACGGCATCATATGCAAATATGATGGCGGCACAAAGTCAATACGCTATCTCATGAGCGTATGAAACTGTCAATATGTTGCCTTGGTGACATATGAACATTGCCCGTTCAATGTTAAACGTTCGGGTGCCACCTCTATAGCGGGTGGTAATGAATGGAGACGCTTTCGTGAGTGCTGGCACGAAAGGTTGATTATACATGCTCTGGAATGGAATTTTCTGCAGGTACACTAACCACGATTCCGTATGTGAAACGGTTAGAGAAATTCGGCTAGATAATATAGGGAGAGACGGATATTGCCTAGCTACCGGCACTAACTTCGTATGCCAAAAGTTATTGGCATGTGTGTGGTGAGAACGAATAGGCCGCTCATGCATTACATTTCACTGAAATAATATTGAATTTTAACACATGACCTATCGAACCGCCGTCAAAATTCAAATCACCACCCCAAAAAAAATCCTGCTGAAACCAGTCTGTTTGCACCGCTAATTCGAAATTGAAAACGTTGTCAAACGAAAAAGTGTTCAACATGAAAGTTGTCATAAAAGTTATAAATTTTATGCTGTAGAAATTGCAACGAAAATGGCTCAGTAAAACTGGAGTTATGCTTAAAATGGTAACCCCCTGTCTGCTGAAAATTTCTGGGAACAGTGAGATAAAAATTGAATTTTTACACCATCTTAATGGCAGTTCTGCTCGAACCTCCAATATGAAACTTGTCTGGAATTACTTAACCAATGTCCTGGCCAAAGCTGAGAATTTTTGAGCTTGTAGATTTCGAGTTTTGTAATTTATACTACACTGACCAGAATCTGTCTTTATTTTTCTTTGGCGTTAACCGGTTCTCACCCTTGCCCTTTTATTTTGGTTCAGAATGGACGTTCACGCTGACTTGGCCAGCTACCCCAACGACGTGTCCTTCTCAGATTGCTTGGGATGGGAAGGCTTCCCTAGCATTCTGTGGTCGGTTTTGCAGGCACTCGACTACCCTACACCGCCCCAGTACGAGAGGACCCTCATCCGAGACCACGGTGTGACTCGTTCCCGTGTGCGTTTGGTGGTATATCGCCACCCACCGTGTCCTAGCTCCCCCACTTGGACGGTGGAAGTGCATGGACACCACATGGAGACGACCTGTGAGCTAGCCGCCTTGAATGGCATTAGCTCTTTTGTTGCGCAGAACCAGGAGTTGGTAGAGCACCAGTTACTGGGGTTGTTTCCACCGACTCAGCCGGATGATCCCCATTGGATGAGACGCTACCTTAGCTCCCCTTTGAGGATGGCGGAGAACCCCGTCGCTGCAGCCGCATTGATGATGAGATGGATGCGGGCTTACCACCGTTTGCAGGCACTTCTTGGACGGTCGCAGAGCGAGATGCTCAATCTTGCTATGGACATGTCCGCCCGTGCCCGTGACATTGGGGTTGAGAGGACCTCATTGTCCATTGAGGTGACCACCAGAGATGCCATGATTGCTGACTTGGAGAGGCAATTGAATGATCTCCACATTGCGCACAACAATGTCCAAAACGAGCTAGCCCAAACTAGAGATGAGCTTGAGGAGGTACACGGTACCTTGGAGCATGCTAATGCTATGCTAGCCGCCCATGATGCTCAGCACCTTCTTGAGCAAGAGGGAGAGCAAGGAGAAGGAGAGGCCCCCGATTCCGACATGGACACCGAGGATGACATGCCGCCCCTTCCAGCTCCACCATCACCTATGGGCAGCGAGGCTACCGCTAACAACTTAGATGATTTCTAGAGTGGTAGTGGCAAGTTACTCCTCCGCTAGGCCTAAATTTTGGCTTCACGTTGTAATAGGCTAGATGGAGTTGAGCTCCCCCTTTTACCTTTTGGTGGCAATGTAATTTAATGATGTGGTTGTGTGATCAAACTTGACGGAAGTTGTAATAGCTGTGTTGAAAACATTCTGCAGCTAACCTTGTTTTAATTATTGATGGGTTTTCCATTCATTTCTGGGCTGTGATGTGAACTACAAAGTTGTTTGGAATTTGTCAAATAAAATGATCACCAAATTGCAACCCCATTGGTTAAGCGAAATAAAAATGGCAACCAAAACTCTACAGCTCGGCCTGCTGAAAAACAGCAAACGCAGAGAGCTAGAGATTGAATTTTTCGGCTTAGTTCCATTCCGAATTTGAATCTGAGCCCAACATGAAAGTTGTAGAGCATAAAATTTTCGAGCTACTGACCGAATTGGAGCTTTTGACTTGCTTCCTGTTGGGAGATATGATTTTTCTTCCGAACTGCGTGCTGACTTGTCATTCTGCGCAGTAAACTTCAATATATTGTCACGTTCTATCTTGTCATTCGTTATGCAAGCTAATGAAATATGGCTAATACAAGTACCTACTGCAGATGGCAATCACCCGCAGCGGTCATGACGCTAGTGGCTCCAACGCTAACCAGCAGGGGCCAGAGGGACAACAACAGCCGCCACCACCTCCTCCACCGCAGCAACCTCCGACGTGGCAGCAGTTGTATGCCACGCAAACGGAGATTCTACGGAACCTGCAGCATCAGCAGCAAATGATGCAGCAGCAGATGCTTCAGCAGGGAGGTCAACGGGCCCCTCAGCCTCAGGTGGCCAGATATGAGGATTTTCTGGCTACACACCCGCCGATATTCTCACGAGCCGATGAGCCCTTGGAGGCCGATACGTGGATTCGAGCCATCGAGTCCAAGTTCACCATCCTGGCAACGCCTTGCACCTCCAACCGCAAGGTCGTGTTCGCGGCGCAGCAGCTCCGCGACCCAGCTCTCCTATGGTGGGAGAACTACCTGGCCCTACAGCAGGAGGGTCATGTGGTTGAGTGGGATGAGTTCAAGGCTGCATTCAAGGCTCATCACATTCCGGCCGGTCTGGTAGAGCGGAAGTTGAATGAATTTCTGGCGCTGACCCAGGGTACCCGCACAGTGCTCCAGTACGCCCAGGCCTTCAATGGTCTGTGCCCATACGCGGGTCATCACGCCGACTCTGACGAGAAGAAGCTGGAGAGGTTCCGACGTGGCCTTAACACCAAGTTGAAGGCTCAGTTGGCCACCACCCGTGCAGCCACATATGGCGACCTTGTGAACCTCGCCATTGCCCAGGAAGACGCCAACATGGTGCACAAGGCGGAGAAGAAGAGGAAGACTCCCGCTGGACCTTGGAGCGCGCAGCTGCCGAGATTCCGTTTGGTTCCCCCGGCTGCACCGCAAAGACAGTCCAGGGCACCTCAGGGAGGTGGATGGGTTGCTAGGCCACCACAGCCTAATGCGCCCCGTTTCCCTCCACCGCCGCAGCAGCAACAGGCGCCAAGGCAGAATGCACAACAGCCAGCTCGCCCTGGAGCCGGCTATCAGTGTTTCAAGTGCGGCAGTAACAGTCACTTCATCAAGGATTGCCCGCAGAACAAGCAGCAGAACCAGCGCCCGGGAAATCAGCAAAGCAAGGGCAAACAGCAGCAGCGTGTGCAGGTTCGGCAAGGACGGCTCAACTACACCACTTTGGCTGACCTACCCGAGGGAGCCCAGACATGACTGGTACCTTCCCTATCTGCACTCAACCTGCTGTGGTATTGTTTGATTCCGGGGCAACACATAGTTTTATAAGCACAAGATTTCATGTGAAATGTGGATTAAAATCTTACCATACCAAATAATCGTATGTGATATCAACTGCGGGAGGTAAAATTGCATCCAACCAAGTCACCCGAAAAGTTCCAATCAGGCTGGGAAGTAAAACATTTCCTACTGATTTAATTCTGCTTGGTATGGAAGGAATTGACATTGTGTTAGGAGCCAATTGGATGACTCAACATAAGGTTGTGCTAGATATTGCGGAACGAGTTGTTGAAATAAACTCGCCTACGCATGGCCCTAGTGTGCTATATCTGCCACAACGGACTTGCGTCAATGCGTGTGCTTATACGATGGTAGAAACCCAACTAAAGGACATTCCGGTGGTATGTGAGTATGCCGATGTATTTCCGGATGACTTACCTGGGATGCCGCCGGATAGGGACATTGAATTTGTGATTGAACTTCAACCTGGCACAGCACCTATATCAAAGAGACCATATAGAATGCCACCCAATGAATTGGCTGAATTAAAAATTCAACTGCAAGAACTGCTAGACAAGGGTTTCATTCGTCCAAGTGTATCACCTTGGGGATGTCCCGCTATCTTTGTGAAGAAGAAGGACCATTCCTTGAGGTTGTGTATTGATTACCGGCCTCTCAATGCGGTGACTATTAAGAACAAGTACCCACTCCCCCGAATTGACATCCTGTTTGACCAACTAGCTGGCGCCAGAGTGTTCTCCAAGATTGACCTTCGCTCTGGCTATCACCAAATAAAAATCAGGCCTTGTGACATTCCAAAGACTGCCTTTTCTACACGTTACGGGCTTTATGAATTCTTGGTTATGTCTTTTGGACTCACCAATGCCCCAGCCTACTTCATGTACCTCATGAATTCGGTCTTCATGTCAGAACTAGACAAGTTTGTGGTGGTTTTCATTGACGACATTCTCATATATTCCAAGAATGAGGAAGAGCATGCCGAGCACCTTCGCATTGTTCTTCAAAGATTGAGAGACCACCAGCTTTATGCCAAGTTCTCAAAATGTGAATTTTGGCTAGAGAGCGTGAAATTCCTAGGTCACACAGTTTCCAAGGATGGTATATCCGTGGATCCAACCAAAGTGCAAGAGGTGTTGGATTGGCAACCACCTACCTCTGTCCACGAGATTCGGAGTTTTCTGGGTTTAGCCGGTTATTATCGCCGTTTTATTCCGGATTTCTCTCGGATTGCGAAACCCATGACCGAACTCTTAAAGAAGGAAGTCAAGTTTGAGTGGAATGACAAATGTGATGAAGCTTTCCACACTTTGAGAAGACATTTAACTTCAGCCCCAGTTTTAGCTCAGCCCGATTGCACCAAGCCCTATGATGTCTATTGCGATGCATCAGGCACCGGACTTGGCTGTGTCCTCATGCAAGAGAACCGAGTCATTGCTTATGCTTCTCGAGCACTGCGGCCTCATGAGCAAAACTACCCCACACATGATCTTGAGTTAGCAGCGGTTATTCATGCTCTCGAGATGTGGCGACACTATTTGATGGGTGTTCCATGCAACATATACACAGACCACAAGAGCCTCAAATATGTTTTCATTCAGGCACATTTGAATATGAGGCAGCGAAGATGGTTGGAGTTAGCAAAGGACTATGACCTTAGCGTGCATTATCACCCCGGCAAGGCAAATGTGGTTGCGGACGCGCTAAGCCGCAAGGCTCATTGTCATTGTCTTTCCGTGGAGTCCTACGCTGACACCCTGTGTCATGAAATGGCAAGCCTCAATTTAGAGATTGTTCCACACGGGTACTTCAGCCATATTGCAGTTGAACCAACCTTGCACGATTAGGTTGTTGTAGCCCAATTGAATGACGCGAGCATTAAAATCCTTAAAAGGAAATTGTCAAAGGAGAAGGTGAAAGAGAAGTACAAGTGTTTCCGGCTAGATGGGCAGGGAGTAATGTGGTTTGGACATCGCCTCGTGGTGCCCAAAAACACGGAACTCCGGAGGAAGATTATGGATGAGGCCCATCTCTCCAAATTTTCTATCCATCCCGGCAGCACCAAAATGTACCAAGATTTGAAACAAAACTTTTGGTGGACTCGAATGAAGCGAGAAATTGCCACGTATGTGTCGGAATGTGACACATGCCAGCGGGTCAAGGCAAGCCACTTGAAGGTAGCAGGCACGCTTCAACCTCTACCTATTCCCTCATGGAAGTGGGAAGATATAAGCATGGACTTCATTGTTGGACTTCCCAGGACCCCTCAGGGGCATGACTCCATTTGGGTAATTGTGGATCGCCTTACCAAGACCGCACATTTTATTCCGGTCAATGCCATTTATACCGCTAAGAGGTACGCGGAGATTTATTTGGAACGGATCGTTTGTCTACATGGGGTACCCAAGACGATAATTTCAGATCGTGGTGCTCCGTTCGTAGCACGCTTTTGGGAACAATTGCAATTATCCCTACGCACGAAACTGATCCGTAGTTCAGCATATCACCCTCAAACCGATGGGCAGACCGAAAGCGTAAATAAAATACTTGAGGATATGCTTCGAGCTTGTGTTATCTATTATGGAAAGAATTGGGAGAAGTGCTTATCTCTGGCCGAATTCTCCTATAACAACAGCTACCAAGCAAGTCTTAAAATGGCACCTTTCGAAGCCTTATATGGTAGAAGATGTCGGACCCCGTTGTGTTGGTCCCAGGCAGGCGAGAGGTATACCTATGGCCCTGACCTTGTAAAGGAAGCAGAAGAGAAGGTTAGGATTGTTCGTGAAAATTTGAGAACCGCCCAGTCACGGCAAAAGAGTTACTTTGATCAACGGCGGAAGCCACTTCAGTTTGAAGTTGGTGATCATGTGTATCTAAAGGTCTCCCCTACCGTGTGAAGCTTCCCGAGAAGCTCTCAGCCGTACACGATGTGTTCCATGTTTCCCAACTCAAGAGGTGTCTTCATGTTCCGACCGAAGTTGTTGAACAAGAGGAACTCTCGGTTGAACCGGATCTCTCTTATGACGAGCATCCCGTTAAGATCCTCGACGAGAAAGAGAGACAAACACGAAGGAAGGGAGTTAAAATATACAAAATTCAGTGGAGTCATCACTCCGAAGATGAAGCCACGTGGGAAACCGAGGACTATCTCAAGAAGAATTACCCCGACATTCTTTCGTAAGCCAAGGTATTTCTTTCCCCTCTTTATTCCTAAGTTTAATCGAATCTCGGGACGAGATTCCTTTTAAGGGGGGTAGGCTGTGACATCTCTGATGTAATAATGAATAAAACACATATGAAACAGGTTAAAAAGGGAACTATGGGTTAAAAATTTGAAAATCCATCAAAAATTCAAATTAAAATTCAAAAACAAGGGTTGTTTGACACCCAACTGAAAAATTGAGATTTTTGTACTAAACTTGAAAATCTCCAAAAATAAAAGTTGTTTGTCATCACAAATAAGGCCTAGTCACTGTTTGGAACTTTTGAAAATTTTGCAGTTTAGTCCCTCAAAAACTCAAAATATAGTTCTGGGCACCCTTTTGAATTTGGGTTGTTTGAGCTCGAAAAATTTGAAATTTCAGGTTCATCCCAAAAAGAAAGTTGTGTCCCATCTCCCAAACTCCAACTTTTATTTTCACACTTTTTCAAGTTCAGTTCAAATTTTTGGAGAAAATTCGAAAAGGGAAACGGAGCTCCACGGGCACCAACAGTGCCCCTGGCGCGCCCCTGCTCCGGCCGGGCGTCGGCCGCCACGTGGCCGGCGAGCGGCGGAGGCCGCGCCGAGCTGGCCGAGCCGCGGCGTCGGGTGGTGCTTGTCGCCAAGTGTAGCTTCAGTTATGAATTAAAATGTGTTTCCTGTCTTTTTGTAGTCCAGAAATTATTAAAAATAATCCATGCAGTGAAAAATCACCATTTTTATCCAGAGGACTAAAAAACTTGTTAGCACACCTGTTAAAAATGCAAAACTTAATTTTTGCTCTGTTTAGACTAGCAAATATATAAATATGTGTTTTTGAATAGAAATTTATTGAGGACTGTCCAAGAGTTATTTTGAGCCACCACTTGGCCAGAGCCCTCCTTGAACTTATACCTAGCTTTGGTAGGAAAATTTCCTGATTTGGATGAATTTTCAATTTTATATGAATTTATTTCATTTCTGTAGGCAGCAAATTGTATTAAATTTAATAAATTATGTGTAGCTCAGATTTAGCTAAATTTTGGAGTGAGCTTAGCTCTTATACTCCAGTAGCTGTCATAAAGTTTATAGATAAAAATGATGAACAGAAATGGAGAAACAAAAATGAGAAGTAATCTAGGTGGAAATTGATTTATATAAAAGAATAAACCTTTTTGTTAGATAGTTAGAATAAAATAAAGGGAATCTGAAATTCCAGAACAGCACCCTAATTTATGAGTAATAAATAGAATTCTTTTATATATGTACACAATCACCATCGAAGTCAAATAAAATTTTTCCACACCTCTACTCTGTTTTTGTGAAGAAAATAGTAGTACTTAAGCATGTCTAGGTGAATATGGCCTTCAAGGCCTTAATCTTAGAATCAATAGGCAGCCACCTTAAGATATGCATCTCGTGTAGAAGGCGCTATTCCGGACGGCAACTACCACCTCATCCCCGCTGACGAGGAAGGAATCCCGGAGGAAGGTGCCGGCGAAGGATCGACCAACCCGGAGGCTAACCCCCAGCTTGAGCAAGAAGGCAAGCCCCAGAGCATGACCTAACTTTTAAAATTATGCATCTATGAATTCCCTATGCTTATGCATTTACGTTTCAAGGAGTTGATTGAATACCTTAGCTGCACATTTCCTAGTACCTATGACTTGCAACACTAGTATGAAAGGATCGATAGGGCATTGCTTTAGGTCCGTTACAAGTCGAGTGATTTCCTGTCACTCGCGAGACATAGGAATTGCTTGTCTTTACTTATGTTGGAATCATAAGGATTGACGGGCGGGATGATAGATGTAGATCTCCCGTCCGTGTATGATAATTGATTTAAGGTCGAAATGTGTGGTTGAGTGTGTCAATTTTTTGAACGTACCACATGCATGCCGATATATGGGAGTCGGTAAGCCCGGTACCAGATTGAAGCAGCTAGGGCCGATAGCCATCTCTCCTTGGAAACTTTGTTTTCCCCTGCCGTACACTTGTGGATATATGCGTGAGACTGTGAGTGAAGCAGTAAACCTTTATCCTAAGGAAATGGACCCGGTTCCGAATTGTGGATCGATGGGAAAGGTTGGGAAGTGCTTGTACCTTTTATAGCAGCACTATCCGTGTGTGTTGGGTTTCCCCTGGCCAGGTAGCAAAATTCGGTTCAAACTGTCCGCTTCTCGCGGTTAATGAGACTGCTTGACCGCCTTGCTGCATTGAGTAACAAGTGGAACTATGAGATTGATGAATTTGTTGTATGAACTAAATTGTATTACACCACTTGTATGCTTAGAGAGGATGCTAATCTAGAATGGTTAAATCTACTAGAATATGATGCTAAAACTTGAAAGCAAGGACCTACTCTTAGTTGCTTTTTGGCAAACAAACCCACCAGCCAAAAGCCTCTCATTGTCTAGATGTCGGTGATGTAGTTTTCACCCGACGGGTAAGCCTTGCTGAGTATTAGTATACTCAGCCTTGCTTGTGGCATTGATTTACAGGTACAATGTTGGATGTGGCAGTCGATGCTATGACTTGGCCTACCCAGGTTCCCCCTGGATGGCACATCGAATGGGTTCCGTCCTCTGCCGAGGATCGGGAGGAGTAGCACCGTGGCAGGCTTCAGCATGGTGTTATTTGTATCGTCGTTAGATTATCTTCCGCTGCAATGAACCTTTTTAATTCCGCTGCAATGAACTTTATTTTCCGCTGCAAGACTTTGATACTCTGATTTAAATTTGAACTCGGTTTGTAATAACTTTGAGATTCTATTTGTGTATGTTAAATTTGTGGAATGTTGTAATCTCTGGAACTCACCTTTGTGTGGGCGTGCTATTGTTTCGATCAAGAAAAGAACGTGGTTAATCGGGTTTAATCCGATGGCGCTCCAGCTTATTCCGGATTAAGTGCCTGACTACTTGATTAGTGGTCCCGAGGTACTTAACTTGGAATAATTTCGGAGTGGTCCGCCACATTTTTCATGGGTCTTTCCACCAATTCCCATACCTCATTTCTCGTGAAGTTGTTTAACTCCTCTTGCATAGCAATCATCCAATCCGGATCTTCAAGTGCTTCATCCACCTTAAGAGGTTCCAAATAACATCCACAAAAGGTAGCTAAACGTGAACGAGTAGTTACCCTCTTTGAATACTCCCAAGAATATTGTCAATGGGATGATCTCGTTGAATGCTTTGGTGTACTCTTGGGTGTGTCACTTGAGATTGAGGTTGAATAGGTCCATCATCATCTTCATCTTGATTTGTGTTGCCTTGAGCTTCCTCACCTTGGTCTCCCCCTTGATCATTGTCATGATCTTGATCGTCACCATGATCTTGACCTTGATCTTGGGTTTGAAGAGAGCTTGGTGGTTCAACTTTTGTTGACGATGATGGTTGATTGTGGTCTTCATCATCCGAATCTTGAGCCATCCTCATGATTGCTTGGCTTGGAGGCTCTTCATCATCTACAAGGTTTTTATCAACTTGCTCCACTTGAGAGCCATTATTTTCATCAAAAGTCACATCTTCTGTGATCTCAACACAACCGGTGGTCTTGTTGAAAACATGATAGGCATGTTCATTAGTACCATAACCAAGTAGAAAGCCTTCATCAACCTTTGGTGCAAACTTTGAGCTTTTGGACTTATTGTTAAGTATGAAACACTTACATCCAAACAGTCTAAAGTAATGCACCTTGGGTTTGTTACCGGTAATGATCTCATAGGGTGTCTTGCCAAGGTACTTATGAAGATAGAGGCGGTTGATGGCATGGCAAGCGGTGTTGATAGCTTCACCCCAGAAGATATCTGGAGTCTTGTACTCATCAAGCATGGTTCTTGCGGCTTCTATCAATGTTCTATTTTTCCTCTCCACAATCCCATTTTGTTGTGGGGTATATGGAGCAGAAAACTCATGTTTGATCCCTTCTTTATCAAGAAATTCTTCAACTCTTGTATTCTTGAACTCCGTACCATTGTCACATCTAGTGCTCTTGATCTTCAACTCATATTCATTTTGAGCTCTTCTAATGAATTTCTTGACGATCCCTTGTAGTTCACTCTTATCTTTCACAAAAAAACACCCAAGTGAAGCGGGAAAAATCATCAACAATAACTAGACCATATTTGTTACCACCTATGCTTAGGTAGGCAATGGGTCCAAACAAGTCAATGTGTAGAAGCTTCAATGGTCTTGACGATGTCATGACGTTCTTGGCGGGGTGTGGAGCACCAACTTGCTTGCTGGCTTGACATGCACTATATAACCTATCTTTCTCAAAGACAACATTGGTTAGTCCAAGGATGTGCTCACCAAGTTCCTCATCCCCAACATGGGCTAGTCGGCGGTGCCAAAGCCAACCCAAGTTAGATTTTTCCACTAAAAAAGTCTTAGGTTCCACTTTCTCTTGGGTGAAATCCACAAGATAGAGCTTCCCTTTCAAACAACCCATAAAAGCAGCAGAGGAATCCTCCCTTCTAAGGATGGTAACACCTTCATTAGTAAAGAGACAATTGTAGCCTTTCTCACAAAGCTGTGAAACCAACAACAAATTGTATCCCAAAGATTCAACAAGATAAATATTTGTAATTGAATTGTCATGAGATATAACAACTTTACCCAATCTAATCACATCACCTTTGCTATTTTCTCCAAACACAATTGTTTCTTTTGGTGTGTCATGGAGCTCTAGCGATGCAAATAAGTCCTTCTCCCCGGTCATATGATTTCAACATCCACTATCAAGCAAAAATGCGGTGCCACCGAAGGAGTAGGCCTACAAAACAAGTTAAGCTTACATTTTAGGTACCCAAAGTGATTTGGGTCCTTGGAGATTAGATGGATACATTTTTGGAACCCATACACTTCTAAAAATATTTCTCAAAGTAGGCACCAACATATTTCACAACAATTTTACCCTCATGGTCCATAGATACCATATAGTCACACGTGTAGCTTGGTGATGGCTCATGAGTAATCTTCTTGTTCTTGATAGGTGCTCCACTCTTTTTCTTGACTTGTGAGGGAGAGGTGGTCACACCGTGTGCAATGTTCATCAAGTCACCAAGATTACCACCCTTGGTAAACCCAATAACTTCCTTACCTTTGACCACCTTTCTAGCACTTAATTTTTATCATGTATGATATCCAAGGCCACCCATTTATTTTGGGTGCTTACTGGCCCTGGGTTGTATGTTTGACATTGCCTTCTCATTTCCATCACGAAGATGTGACACTAACATGTTCAAGCTCTTGGGTTAAGCATCTTTTCTTTCAACCAACTTTTCTAGCTTAAGAAGGTTAGCATCACAAGCCTTAACATCAATCTTATAACATCTTGAGCAATCTTCACTTGTGGAGGGATTGGAATTTTGGGCTGTCTTAGAGTTGGCATTGGTGCTTTCCCAAAGAGCATTAGAGTTTACTTCAAGGTCAATGAATTTGACCGTCAAGCATGAGAAGCTATCTTGAAGTTCACTATGATTGGCTCTCATGATAGCTAGAGATTCATTTGCCAAAGTATAATCCTTTGACATCCTCTCATATGAGTCTTTGGCTAGAGATAAGTCAATAGTCAATTTCTCAATCTTTGCCTTTTCTTTAGCAAGAGCATCTTGTGAGGCAAGGTTTCTCTCCTTCTCAAGGTAGAGCATATCTTCTTGCCTCTCAAGAGTCTCTTCCCTCTTTGCTAATTTCTTCATAAGCTTTTTGATTTCTTTAAAACCTTTTTGTCCAAATTCATTAATCATAAAGGCAATAGATTCTTCTTCTTCTTTCTCCAAATCAGTTTTTGCACTACTAGAGATGGAGGAAGATAGGGATGAAGATATGGGTAATTCTTGTATCTTAGTTCCTTTTGACATGAAGCAAAAAGGAATGTTATCTTCATCATCAAACTCATCCTTGAAGAGTTTTCTAGAGTTCTTGGGCATGGCTAGAGTTGCCATGCATTTTTTGTTGGAGTTCTCATCATTTGATTCTCATTCTTGACCAACGTGAGCATGCCCTTGAAATCTCTTCTTGTAGTCTATGCTATTCTCTTTGTACTTCTTCTCATCTTTTTCTTTGTTCTTCATCTTTGGACAATCCGCAATATAGTGACCCGTCTCTTTGCACTCATAGCATCTTCTTTGTGACAACCTCTTCTTGTCATCACCATCCTTCTTGTAATATTTCTTCTTCATGAACCTTTTGAAGTTTCTCATGACAAGGGCCATTTATTCATCAGTAGATTCATCATCACTTGATTCTTCCACTTTGGACTTGAGAGCCTTGGTGATTGGCTCCTTTTCTTGCCCTTGCTAGTCTTGTTGTTTGGCTCATGAATGTTGCTTGATTTTCCACATCTTTGTCAATCAACTCTTGTTGTATGATCTTGCCAAGGACTTCAATTAGATTCATGGTCTTGAACTTGTGTTTTTCTCTTATTACGGTTGCAAGAATCAAATTTCTAGGTGTGAAAGCTCTAAGCAACTTCTTTGCAACCTTGAGATCATCCTAATCTTTACTTCCAAGAGCTCTAATGTCCGCTATGAGGATTATTAGCCTATCATACATTTGTCGTACATCTTCATCCTTCTGGATGACAAATTGTTCAATTTCTCCTTGCAACAAATCAATCTTGCCTTCTCTAACTTCATTTGTCCCTTTGTGAGCAACCATCAATGCATCCCAAATCACTTTTGCACTATTGACATTTCAAAATTATCTAGGTTTGTATCGTGCGTTGCTACGGGACAGATAATATTTTGTACCAATAAACATACTTAGATCGCACAATAAGACAACTATAATGTGATATTAAATATTGTGATTGAGTGCTACCAACTTCGGCATACCTGGCAACCGTGGTCTAAGTACGCAGGACGCATGCACTTAGAGATGATACATTTTGCGCTACACAGAAAATATGCCAGATAATTATAAGTTGCTCACAGATTATTTTACAATAATTTTAAGATCCATATTCAGCTACTTGGAATTTGTGCCGTGAATGCACTCAAGAACTTGAGCTTGTTGTTCATGTTCTATTTTATTGTCTGTCTCACAACAAGCAGATGTTGGGGCATGTTCAAGAAGAGACGCTAGTTCCAGTTTACATAACAAGGCAAAGCAGTAGTTAATAGCAGCAGTAGTAAAAGCATCCGAAGTAAATAGGCATGATATACTACAAGTGATGTTCATATTGCCTTGCCTATTGTTGGCACCTTTTCTGGCCAACACACGAACGCACTAGATCGTGCGGGACGCAAAGGAGCTCGCTACAGCACCTCTGCGACGGGCGGTCAGACCCCTGTTACGGGCGGTCAGACTCCCGGTTACAGACGGTCAGACCTCCTGTACAGGCGGTCAGACTCCCTGGGACAGCCCGGGAGAAACCAACGAACGCCCACCCGGGAGGGATCCCGTCAGGGTAGGCGCACCTTGGGTTGTTCTAGGATCGGCAGGCCACCTAGAACGTCCTCGGTCGTCGTCAAGACGAAGGAAGAACAAGAGATGAGATTGGGAAAGCTAGGGCAAAGGAATAAAAGAAAAGGTACAAAATAGTAGATGTATTTGTGTTTGACGATTGGGTAGAGGTCCTCAATCGGCCACGGCCCTTCATAATATAGGGTGGGGAGGTCTTGCCCCGCAAGGAAGTCCTTAAACCGCAAGAAATCCCTAATTCTACTCGGACTCAGGGACAAGCGGTCAGACTGCCTGTCACTCAGACCGCCTGTGACAGGCGGTTAGACCGCCTGGCACATTGCCAGACCGGATACAGGGCACAGCCGGTCAGACCGCTTGTAACAAGCGGTTAGACCGGCTGTAGAGCCAGATCAACATCTTATCATTTTTTGTCATCAACATATGCCCCCCTGTTTTTTGGTAAAGCAAAGTGTACCATAAAACATTAATTCAGTCTAAGGGCGACACTCTACTGTCGGTCATTTTTTCTTCTAAGGGCGATAACATATTATCGGCCATGAAACTTGATTTGCTCAAGTTGATGCTATATTTACCTGCTTTGGCCTCCACTCCTTCCAGGTCCGTGTTGGCTTAGTTGGCTTCTCTTCAGTTTGTTGCTCGATTGTTCCTTGCTTGCTACCCTTTGTAATCTTCTCCTTTGAGTACGAAATGAACCTGAGGGACACCACCTCGGCTGCATACCCTTAGGATGTTGCCTATTGCCGCCTTCACCTTGTTTAATAACATTACTCTTGACCAGATCACTGTTGCTAGCAATCGGTCCTTGCAATGTATCACAATTTGAATATGGAGAGGAATATAAAATAACACAAGGTCGCATGTATGAACTACCATAATCCAAAGGTGAATAATAGCAAGGATAGGACCAAGACCAAGGTGTAGTCAGTCCACAATAAGAATAAGGAGCAGAAGCAAAATTACCTTGTTCTTCATACATGCCTTGTGCTCTGTGTCTCGGTGGTGCTTTTTCATCTCTAGCGCTACTTGATTGATTTCTTCGCTTCTGAGCAGCCCCCTTTCTCTTATACTTGGCCAAGAGCTATACGGCCGGTCAGACCGCCTATGTTGCCCACAGACTTTTTGCTCTTCTCTTGCCCCCCGAGCGTAGAAGTTCCTGTTGCAGCTCGACATGTCTTCTTGTGCAGCACCTTCTCCTCGGGTCTCTCTTCACCAATGATCACATTCTTTCCTTTAGCCTTTTCGGCTTGATCCGGCCGAATGAGCACCTTAGGATTAACCAACTCAATGGTATTCAATAAAGCATTTACAGGAAAGGGATTGTGATCAACCTTCATATTATGAAATACTAACCGGCCTTCATTAACAGCTGATTGTATTTGCCGGCGAAACACATTGCAATCATTGGTTGCATGAGAAAAAGAGTGATGAAATTTACAATAAGCTCGTTTCTTCAACTCCTCAAGCAGTGGTATAACATGAGATATTTTGATCTTTCCCTTCTTCAATAGCTCATCAAAAATTCTATCACATTTGGAAACATCAAAAGTAAATCTCATCTCCTCCTGCCGATTTTTATGAATCGGCTTAAGAGAAACAAAGTGTTTGCTTGATCATTAGATAACCATGCAAATTCAGCAGTATACACCTCTTTACCCTCATCGTCCGAAGAATCATAATTCAATACATGAACATTAGGACGATGATGCTTATGGCCATCTAATGATTCTTTACCTCGGCTTTCTACAGCCAAAGCTTTTTGATGCACCTGATTTACAGTAAAGAAATCATGACTATCTAGCTTTTCTTTAATATGAGAATATAAACTATCATGAGCTAGATCAGCTAAATCTATTTCTGCAAGATTCACACCAAAACATCGGTTTTTCGTATCACGGAATCTTCTAATATAATCATTCACAGATTCATCACGTGATTGCTTAACTGATGTAAGATCAGACAATTTGAGCTCATTATTTCCACAAACGAAATGATCATGAAATTTTTGTTCTAATTGCTCCCATGAGCTAATAGAACCAAGAGCTAATGAACTAAACCAAGAAAAAGCGGTTCCAGTCAAAGATAATGAAAATAAGTGCACTCTCAATTCGCTTATAGAACCAATTTCTCCTAATTGGGCAAGATATTGACTAATATGCTCAAAAGTACTTTTACTATCTTCCCCATCGAACTTAACAAAATCAGGCAATCTAAAACCAGCAGGGTACTGAACTGAATCAAAGTGAGCAGGATACGGTTTTTGGTATGCACGAGTTTTGCCTCTAAAATCTACCCCAAGGTTTTCTTTAAGCAAATTAGCCAAATCATTCTTATAATCAACAAACATTCTATCAAATTGTGAAGATGAATTTGGCTTTGTGAATGCAATGTGCTGGCTCTGATAGCCGGTCAGACCGCCTGTAAGGGTCGGTCTAACCGTCGTGTCGGTCAGACCGCCTGTAGGGTCAGTCCAACCGTCGTGCCAGTTCTGCCACCGTTGCAAGTATCGGTCATACGTTTCATTAGCAATAGGACCGATGGGTGCAACAGTACCTGTGGATGGTATAGGTGGCGTAGTATATGCAAAGGTACTATATGGCGGAACAAAATTCACAAGCTCATTCGTTTGCCCAATGCGGCCAGAATTAGGGATGCTCCTGATGGGTTTTGGGTATGAAGGCTGGGCTACCATTGCATTGGTAGGTGTCACCATCTGTCCATTATAGAAATTCAACGGCATGCCATATGGTGGTTGTTCCATTATAGGATTTGCCGATGATTCGGATGTAAGGACATTGGTAGTAACACTAGTTGTAACTGGCAAATTATCAATAGGTGTTTCAGGTTGTTTACTAGCAGATTTTTTCTCTCTAGATAAAAGCCAATTAACAACAAAAGCATCACGCTCAGCCATCATACTTTGAATTTGTTCCATTGTACCACCAAAAGATGAATCACTTACATTGAGTGTTACCTCAGGTGGAGACTCATCAAAGACCACGTCCTTGAGCTTTATAACCTTGACTTGACGATCTCTGGAGTAGTGCGACAGGAATTGCTTCTTTGCTTCTTCCTTACGCCGTAGTACTTCATGCGCTTCCTCCTCTTTGATCTTCCTGAATCTTTCATCAAGGTTCTGTTCATCGACCTCAATCTGATCAAAATCATGCCTGACGGTGTTGTTCTCATGGACCTCGCCGCGTTTAGCATTGGGATCGGTCATGTCAGCCGATTTATCTTTCTTCTTCCCCAGCGGAGTCGCCAAAATATGTTGGCACCTTTTCTAGCCAACACACGAACGCATTAGATCGTGCGGGACGCAAAGGAGCTCGCTGCAGCACCTCTGCGACGGGCGGTCAGACCCCCTGTTACGGGTGGTCAGACTCCCTGTTACAGGCGGTCAGACCCCCTGTACAGGCGGTCAGACTCCCTGCGACAGCCCGGTAGAAACCAACGAACGCCCACCCGGGAGGGACCTCGTCAGGGTAGGCGCACCTTGGGTTGTTCTACGATCGGCAGGCCACCTAGAACGTCCTCAGTCGTCGTCGAGACGAAGGAAGAACAACAGATGAGATTGGAAAAGCTAGGGCAAAGGAATAAAAGAAAAGGTACAAAATAGTAGATGTATTTGGGTTTGACGATTGGGTAGAGGTCCTCAATATGCCACGCCCATTCATAATATAGGGTGGGGAGGTCTTGCCCGGCATGGAAGTCCTTTTACAGATCTAAACCGCAAGAAATCTCTAATTCTACTCGGACTCGGGGATAGACGGTCAGACCGCCTGGCACATTGACAGACCGGCTACAGGGCACAGCCGGTCAGACCGCTTGTAACAGGCGGTTAGACCGGCTGTAGAGCCAGATCGACATCTTGCCATTTTTTGTCATCAACACCTATGCTGTTAGGACCTCCTCGTATACTATATTCTTTGTGTAGGTGTTGTATAACACAGGAGCCTTTTTCTTCTTCTCCTCCTCCTTTTTCTTCTTTTTTTTTTGGACATTTTTCCACCATTCTCCTCATTTTCCGTGGAAGATTTTTACATGAAGCCTATAATAATTTAGTGTTTTGTTCGCGAGATCATAAGTCTACCTTGATAATTACCTTGATCGACAGTGTTTGTCAAGTCTCGTAAAGGTGTTGCGCCAAACTCTCTAGACTGCATCGGTTTCAGTCCTGCATGTTGGAAATATGTTATCGGATGAACACAGCTGGTGAATAATTTTTTTTTATGCAGACATATACATGCGAGGAAGACAGTATGTAACACATTCAATTTCGACCATTAATCGCGACATCTTTCACCAATAGTCTAGAACCGTGCTCCTCTTAGGGCAGCAGCATATAGAAATCACACGTCATTATAATCCAAGTTAGCACATCATCGCAATATCATGAAGCAGGTCAGCATGAGACAAAAGGACCAAGGATGTCGATCAGCAGCCATTCGATGTGGAGCTAGTGTCCATGTCGACTAATACACTAACTAATCATTCTCTGTTAGCATATGCTTGTAGTTTTACTCTGTCAGTTAATCACATGCTGATAACTAAGCGTTTTAGATGTAACACATCATTAACATGTGAGCATTTTAGGTGTAAATCAAACACTGTTGGATCTGGAAATTGGAAAACAAAGCATGCAGGCATCTCTGATGTGCAGATTTATGAAAAGAAGGCATTCGACAATGTGAAACTTGCCTGTAGAGTGTAGACGTTGTCGCAGCAGGCTCAGGTTCGACGTCGTCGCAGCAGGCTCAGGTCTGACGTCGTGGACGGCAGTAGTGCCTATGTCTGGTGGAGCGTTGCGAGGGAAGGACACGGACATGGGCATACATTCATCCCGTCCGGGGGAGCGTCGCATGGCCTGAATGGCGGCGGCGTGGACGCCCTTGCATCGTGGTAGGTCGACGGCGGTGACATGCACTATGTAAGAACGCCTAATTGGAGACACTTATTTAGGGTAATAGGTGACGCGAGAAACCAGCGTCTCTAAGTTTTTGTCACTAATGTGGGTAACATAGGTGACACGTATCGGCCGCGTCACTAATAACAGTTAAAGGAGACGCATAAATAGAAAACCCGCGTCTCCTATTACTTACCAAGTGTCGCTAATAATGTTATTGGAGACGCAGTTTTGTGGTACACGTCTCTAATAACTTGAATAGGAGACGTGCATTGTGGATTCAGTGTCTCTAATAAGGTTTATATAGGAAATACGATGTATATTCAACGTCTCTAATTTAATCAATAGGAGACGGGTGTTGTTTATTCAGTGTCTCTAATTATCATAATAGGAGACGCACGTTGTACATTCCACGTCTCTGATTAGAGATATAAGTGACTCTTATCATACATATTTGAGACGCATTTTATCGATGCACGTCTCTTACATCTCTAATATAAACGACGCATTTACAGAATCATCCAGGCTGTCACCACATCCAAGCTATTCACAGGCAAACATTCACAAAATCATACAAATGGCTAACAACACAGATCACACAAGCATAATGATCACCAACACAGGTTACAGAATCACCACAGACAATATTCAGAGTAAAGCCATAAGTTGGCAGGTCAAAAGCATATTGCTTGCCTCAAGTTCACAGCACAGGACAGTACAGGCAACATTCAGAGTTCACTAAGCCAAAAGTTGGCAGTTCAAAGGCACATTGTGCCTCAAGTCCAATATGATGCTTCAAGTTTACACCTAAGAAATTAGATAGCGATGCCAGGGTAGTTACAGTGGAACTCTCCCTTCACCGGAATAACTTGGTTCATGATGAATTCTGCAATTCTCTCACCAACGTCGAGCAGCACTTGTCCAGGGAGGTTGTCATCACTTCAAGTTCCTGTTTGGGACAATATATACATTAAGCAACTGTTGGAAAGACAAGATCTGTAAAACAGTTTGGCCATGTGCATGAATCCACCAACAAGAAAATAGGCTACTATTGGACAAAGTTGGACTATGCAATTTGTAATATGAAGATTATCTTCAACAAGCTTAGAAGGACAGCCTGTTATATGAAGATTATCTGCTAAGGGTAGCTTAAATCACCCTTAGCAATTTGTAGATTAATGTAACTTTGTGGCAGCAGCCTATTATACTAGACTATGTTTCTATGTAATTCGTATCCTGTCTTAATATGAAGTGCAGTGCTCCTCCCATCTAAACACACAAAAAAAGCATGTATATATTCAGAATCATATTTAGTACAAAAGCAGCAGTAAGGGCCACATAAAAAAATCAATAAAGAAGTGAATCTGCTGCTGCTGCTGCTACAAATTCTCTGGTGTTTATTTGGGACTTGTACTATGAAATGCAAGAAATCTCTGGTGTTTATTTGAATCTGTTGTACTATGAAATGCTAGAAATGTATTTGAACTATTAAGAGCTACGTAGAGAATGGGCTGTGTAGAGAATATATTTGACAGATACACATACTAAACAATGTATTTGAATCTCTTGCATACTTGGGGATCATTCTCCACATCTATTAACTTAATATTGAATATATATTGCAAAAAATTAAAAAGAGCAGGTGCTGAAGTTGCATGCATTGAGGGGGCCACCACTCCAGGAATTATAGGATACGCCTTACCACAAACCACTCGGTGGATTTCCATTGGCCCCAAATAAAGGCTTACACAACTCAGCACCCGACTCTAGCAAAATAACAGACTCATATGAATGACAAGTGCAATACTGTTATGGAGCTTAGCAACAAAATCAATCAACATATAGTTACATGGACTGAATTAAGATAATCAGAGCAGTAATGCAAATAAGTAGATTAAATAATAGGGATTAGAAAATAAACAAGTGCAGATAAGTAAATTAACAGATACAAATTAAACTAGGAATAGTTAAGATGGAATGCCCCAGCAGCATGTACTAGTCATCTAGAGAATCATATATGACATTCATATCATCTCCTGATCATATATAAGATAGAAAAGTTGCAACTAGTAACCACAGAAAAATGTAATGTTGAAGGTGCTGTCATAAAATCCTTTCCTATATCATTTTCATTCAAAGAGCTAGTATATATGTTTACAGAAAAAAGCAATAACAAAAAACCAATATCATTAGGCTTCTTGCATTGCAGCTTTCCTTTTATTGGGGCATATTCACGGGCAATCTACAACAAACGTATTCGGATGCAATCTACAGGCAGCTTTTTTTTTATATCATCTACAGGCAGCTTATCCTTTCAGGCAACTCATCCAGGGTTCCAACCAAACATGCCCTAAGAACCTAACCAATCAAGAACCCATGGAAGATGAACAAGAAATATGGCTGGTAACCTAACCAAGCATGAACAGCCTAATTCGGATAACAGACCCGTGGAAGATGAACAAAGAAATATGGCTTTTAAAACATGAATAACCTAATTAGGATAACGGTTGTGGGAGAGGAGACGCACCGTATGCGGCGGGCTCCTCGTTGTCACCCGGTGCAGTGGACGGCCACCTCGTCGTCGCCCAATGCCGTGGCCGGCAACCTCGTCGTCGCAGTCGTGCAGCGGCCGGACTCCTCGTCGTCGCTCGGTACAGTGGCCGGCCACCTCGTCGTCGCAGTCGTGCAACGGCCGGGCTCCTCGCTGTCGCCGGGTTCAGTGGCCCAGTCGTCGCCCGGTGCGGCGGCGGCGACGGCGGTGAAGGGGACTGCAGGTTTGCAGCCGCGAGATGGGGACTGGAGTGGGGAGGTGAACCCTAGTCCTCTTGTAGCAGAGTCGTGGGCCGTGGGCCAAGTCCAGAAAAAGGCCACCGGCCCAAAAGAAAAGGTGAAGAAAAAGGGAAGATCCTTGGGTTGGAACCAGCTCCCTCGTGGTGCAGAGTGCAGACCAGCTAGTGCGTACGCGGTGACCTCGCTCGTCGACAGAGAAAACCAGCGGAAGCCAACGGCCTCATCTCGCTCCTGCGCGCGGAAGCCGGCAGCCACGTGACGCCGCCAACAAACTGGTGAACTCAGGCCGGGGAGGCTGGTGGCCTGGTCCTCTCGCGCTGGTGGCCTGGTCCTCGCGCGGCCGGCGGACAAGCTAGCTGCGGCACCGGGCTGATGTGCGACGACGCCGCCGCGCCGGGGTGCAAATGCCATGCGGTCGGCCGGCCAGCTCGATCTCCCGCGGTGCAGAGCCGCAGCTGAGCGAGACGCAGGCGCCTCCCTGCGGCGAAGCTGTTGGCCGGCGCCGGCGCCGGAGCCGAAGCACGGAGGCGCGCGCAGACTGAAAAGTGGCACAAGCGGCGGCCAGCAAGACCATCAGGTCGTTTTATTCGTTATATTGGAGACGCGAATACACTTAAACCGTCTCCTATGTCGTAGTAGATCAGAGACACGTGCATAAAAGAAACGTCTCCTATAACATAGGAGATGCGTGTCCAGAAAACGTGTCTCCAATATATACCAACATTGGAGACGCTTATCCTAAACACGCGTCTTCTAATATAAAGGTGAGGCGTTTTGTAAACGCGCGTCTCCAATGACTTTATATAGGAGACGCGGGTTCTTAACTGCTGTGGTGGGTAAAAGTAACAGTGACGCGGGTTGTGTAGACCGTCACTAAATAAGTTATTGGAGACGTGTTTTCAGCTGGCGTCTCTAATATGGTGTCTTCTATGACTCTTTCTTACATAGTGATGAATGCAAGGAGCGTCGTGGTCGTGGTCGTACCAGAAGGAACGACGCTGGGCGATGGAGTCTGGCGTTGGCTGCGATGGTTGATGGAATGGCCTCGCGACGAGAGGGGACGGGCGATGGAGTCACCTATATTTGGTTGCAATAAGGATTAATTGCATCTATTTTGACATGGTCGACTGGTGGTTGCATTTGGAACGGTGCAATAGGTTCTTGCATCCTTTTGGATGTGATGTTGCAATATGGTGGTTTTAATGCAACCACGATTTTCGTTGCAAGCATGGATATAGCCACCATGAGAATCATTGCGCCAATTACTGTTACAATGGAAACATGGTTGCAATATAACATTATTCCCACGAATGAACTTGTCGCAAAAAAACTTTATTCCCACCCCATTGTTAGATGGGAATATGACCTTATTGCCATGTAGTGTGCTCTGTTGCATCAAATAAATATTGCAACATAACAAATTTGGTGGCTAGAGTCACAATTGCCACATTTATTTGCTAGTGGCAATAATAGATGTAAAATGCAATGCATCATTGTTGGTTGTAATAGATGGAAAATGCAACCAATCATTTTTTGTAGTAATAGATGGAAAATGTAACGGACCATTGTTGGTGGTAGACACATCTACAGCCACACATAAAGTTTGTAGCAATAATGTATATTGCAACAACAAAAAGTGGTTGCGTAGTGCTTTGTTGCAATGCTCACCTTCTGGCAGCACCTTTTTAATTTCGTTTCGTAGCTTAAAATTTAATTGTTGTTACAAAATAATTGTGCCATAAGTATATATATAGTTCATCGTCATGTCTAAGAACTCAAACATTCATCAACTTCAAAGATATCTAACCACCAAAGTAACACGACAGTGACCAGAGTATTATTAAAATAAACATAACCAGGGCAGAATAAAAACATCATCTCTGACAACAAGTTTGCAACATTTTTTTCCAAAATAACATAATAATGAGTTCTCCTATCTATATATTCATGCACCATTAGCACCGACAGCCACCAAATAAACCATTCTGTAATTCTTCATTCTTCTAGCTGTCCATCACCATCTGAAAGGCATAAAGCTTTCTCTAAATATTTTGGTTGTCCACACGCCCCTATAGTTCATGAATACACATGGAATTTATTAATTTAATATGAGAACCTTAGTGATTAAGTGCATGAAAAAACTGCTCAATGCAAATTAAACTATCATAGTGATATAGTAAATATATGATATAAATTAAGGAACACCCTACAAAAATATCATATATGCTTTAAGATGATAAGATCAGGACTGGTTTATTAAATTTTATTTATATTTATACATAGTATATTAACCATCATTATAAATACAAATCGTATTTGTATTCATACCTGTTATTTTTTCTTTTGATTACTAGTCCTCAACAGGTGTTCAATAGCAACATAAGACCCATTTGCACCATTCTTTTTCATAAAAGATACCTGGCTGCAGTAGCCTTTGTTGTCATGGTAATACCTTCATTAGCTATCTTTTCTGTGGTCAACACGCTTGGTGGTTCATTATTCTGCCAAAATGAAAGCCTCATTGTAAAAAAAGTCTATTTTATATGTAAACTTGTTGCATCTTCTATAAGTAAACTTTTTTGCTTTTGTATTACCTCTATTCTTACATCCTCTACTCGTGGTGGTGTGACGATGTTTTTGTCGACAGTATGTTAGCAGGTTTAGGAGGTTGTGATGCTGATGAAATTAGGACTGCTTATTGTTACATAGAGAAACACTGACATTGAAATTATTTAAGATGTTCAAATGAGTGATAATTACTGGAACTGTTGTTGTCCTACGTATATTCTTTTGCTTCCAACAAAATGCGTATGCAAACCATACTTTGAGTTCCTACAGCAACAATGTATAGGGAAATCATCTAGTAATTTTTATGTGACCCTATATAAGGCTAGAATAAAGGATTAACAGAGGAAAAATATTGTGCCAGCAGGTAATGATTGAATGGACTAAAGGTTCAGAAAACAATTACAAGATAACAATCCAAATATATTTATAGATCTCACTAATCTAAGCAGGAATAAAGTTAGTCCTAGAGGCAGACTTTTACTTTGATGAGCATATATAAATTTCTACGTATATAGTTTCTAGAGTAAAGTGCATCCATCATACATAAAGTTGCATCATTGTTTCATTTTGGTCTAACAAGTTGTAAATGTTGCACTCACATACATGAAGTTGCATCGTTGTATCATTTTGGTCCAACAACATGTAAATGCTACACCCATAGTACACTAAGTTGTTCACGATGTGCATATACAATCGACTATACATTAAAAATCTATATTTTATAGGTGTAGCACACGTAACAAGTACTTGGAACATATACAATCCACTACTTTCTTATTTTTTCTCATTTTATTTTTCAGATGATCTTTTTTTTAATCCTGGTCTGGTGTATATTGAACATGGGAATATATCTTTTTTTTATAAATGATCATCTACCTATTCCTTATCACAACACATGAAATAAAAATATTTTTAGTAGATCGTGGATTGCACAAAACAATATTAACACGTTATCTTGGATCTTATCTCAATTATATCATACAATTTTATATGTTGTTTGACATTTGTAACTCATTACCGGAATGAAATGTTGAGAATTTTGTGTTTGGTGTCATGTATTCTTCTAGCAGCTCCTCGTCAGCATGCATGTCGCGCCTTTAAAATACAGATTCAAGTGTATAGTTGACTGTATATGCCTATTGTGAACAACTTAGTTTACGACGATTTCAATGTTTACGACTTGTTGGACCAAAATGATACAACGATACAACTTCATGTATGTGAGTGCTATGTTTACAACTTATTAGACCAAAATAATACAACGATGCAACTTCATGTATGGTAGATGCACTTCACCCTAGTTTCTACAACAAACAAAAGCCTTGATCGATCGGTGACTCATACGTACACGCACTAACACCACCCGTAGCATATATAATATATACCTGCTATGGAGAAAACGTAGCGTCCCTGAGCCATCACCGTCGTCGCTGTCATCTTCCTCCATTAAGGTTTCCTTTGGAGGATTGCGTCTCTCTTGTGAAGCAAATGATGGATGATCAAGCGTGGATGAAGGAGGCGGCATCACGGTGCGTTTGTGTATGGTGCCGGTGGAGGCAGTCGCTGCCATGGTCTCCGCGGGCGTGTCGTCCATCGAGCCGCCAGTCGTGGTCTCGCGTGGTCGCTGCCGTGGCTTGACCTAGCGTAAAAAGCTACAACTGTGCCCCCACACGATTTCAGGATAGGGGCGCGTGAAAAGGCAGGCTGTGTAGGGGTTGTGTGCCGTGATTTTTGGATCTAATCGAGGAGATTAGAGATGTGCAGGTGGGCCCAAAGATTAGAGATGCAAATCCTGTCATGGGCTCATGCGGCTGCCTGTGAAGCACCTCTTTCGTTTTTGCGGACTTCCCGGCAGCCGCAGACGCGTCCGCATTCTCCTTGGATGACTGCACACATCCGCTCTGCCTTAATCGTTTCATTCGCCAGGGACCGCGTGGTGGAGTGCTTCTTCTGCCCTGCCTGCATCGTGATCGGTGACGGAGCCTGCACTGGCCGATTGCCAGGAGGTGCTCGCCCAGTAAATAATTTCCTCAAGTCCACTTTAGATAGTTGTGATGAACACAGTTGTTGCACTCTGATCTACATTATTTTGAATTCACGTGAGCACATATCTTGTGTATCTAGAAGTCAAGTAAAAATCTTTTAAAAGATTCACATAAATTATAGAGAAAACAATATCAATCACTACTAGGATCTTAAACACTCCCTAGCTAGTGTCAAGAAAACAGTCCCATGTGTTTGTTTCTACAACTACAGGTACATGTGAATACTTCCTATCATGTCATGAACGGTTCCATGTATGTCCACCCGTGTCGCCCAGCACGACATGAGGCCACCGTGCCTCGGTTATTAGCACGGCATCACTCGCATATGGTGAATGCATGTGCATGAATACTCTTCTACGTGAATAGATAGATGTTCATGCACTACTACCAGCTCGGTCGGCAAAGCTGGAATTCTGTTCACGGCCGTGGCAGGTCGTAGATGTGAGCGTGATGATGACGTTGACCATGACGGCGCCAGCCGCTGTCGCCGGAGGCGGCACACCGACGAGGCCGCTGATTGATTGGGACATCATCATCAGGCGGCCGACGATGCCGGCCCTGGGGCCGGCCCATCAAACTCCCGTCGTGTTACCGCTTCCCCGACATGTCTCAGTTGTGCCGTTCATAAGTCAATCAAGACTCCCATTGCAGGCACGTTCGCCATGAACCATCTTGTTTGTTAATCTCTGTGGATTCTTGCAGGTTGCTTAATTCAGGATCGTGATTGGGTCTTTGGTCCTACTTTACTTATACTCCTTATATAAAAATTAAAATACCCAAGGGCAACAAAATTTTCATGCGACACGAGGACTCTCAAATTTTAATTTTGTCCGTCCGCCAACAAAAATCCTGGCACTCCGTTTTTTTTCGTCCGCTGATACCGCTTGCGTTGCTTCCTATATCACCGTAGCCTGGCCCTATGTGCGTATCCCCCGCCCCCCTTGCAAGGAAAAACGGATCGCCTGTCGCGGGATTCCCTCACTCGCCGAGACCGTCGCCTTGCCAATCGCTTGCGCCGCCGGGCTGCCCAACACCTTCGTCCATCAGCAACAATCACCGTCTCTCCTTCAGTGCCGCTGCAAGACGTCCATCTGCCTCGGTGAGAAGTGCTCTTCCCTAACTTTTATTTCTTCCTGAATCATATCGCCATCCTCTCGTTGTGAGGGGCATAGGATGCAGCCGCAGCTCGCACCGAGGCACAATAGGCCTATGGCCACACTTGTGTATTTAGGTATACTGTGTTAATTGTGTATGTAATTAATGTTCTCTAGCCACACTTGATCACCTAATTTCAATTGCTTTTTTTGCTAAACCTAATTTCAACTACTTAATTGTGTATGTATGTCATGTTATCTAGCCACACTTGCTTGATCTCCATTTTTTTGCAAACCTGATCACCTATTTTCTTACGATCTGGCACAATTAGAATAATTCTAATTATTTTAATTAACAACAGATTATTTCTAAACTAGAAGCTACTCATGGCCACATTCTCAAAGCATGTTCCAAAGTACTAACTTCATATTGATAAGGTTGGCCTAGCATGCATCTCCCACTCTCTGGCTCTTGCATGCAATTTACGCAACAAATATCTGAATAAGTTATGCCATTCCAGAAGACTATGCCTTGAAATTAAAAACATAATTTCAACTGGTTAATTCTGTAGGTATGTCGTTTTCTCTAGCCACACTTGCTTGATCACCTATTTTTCGTACGATCAGGTACAGTTAGAATGTTCCTAATAATTATTTGTACTTAACAACAGGTTATTTCTAATCTAGAAGATACACAAGACCACATTCTAAAAGTGAATCCGATAAGCTAAGAGAAAGGGCATAAGCAGGAGAAAAGAGAAACAAGGCAAGGGAGGAAGAAGCAGAGAGTGAGACTTCATCCACGTACTCTCGTAGTCCAGTTGGTTTAGGCTGGGATCAGAGTTATGATTTTGAACATTTTTTTCATGCAAACTAAGTATACAATGGTCTACGTTGCAGTATACACTATACTTAAATATGTAAATGTACTACTATTGAGAGTTGCACTTAATTATATAATATGATAATTTTTTTTCAAGCTTTGCACCTGAGGCCATAAGGAAATTGTAGAAGCAGGATGCAGAGAGCTGATGTACTGCAATGTGGTTTAAATTATGAAGACCCAGTTGGAACTACGCTTTAGGCATCTCCTTTTTTTAGTGTTGTGATGTAAAAAGAAGTTTGGGGGCATCATGCAGCTTACATTTTGCCTTGTGGGCACATGCTTCCATCCTGCATTATAAGGTGTGATGAGTTATTTTATCTTTTTGGAATTTCTGGATATTTTGGATATTTTTATTAAACCTTGAGCGTCTCGTCTACTTGCCTTGGATGCCTTGTAGACTTTTATTCAATAATCTGAGCCGCATGCTTGATTGTATATCTTGTTGTGATGTGAGCTACTAGTCGCAAATCTTGTAGGTGTCTGCTTGACCGGCCATTTTTCGATGGTGTGCAAAAACAAAAAGAATATCACTAAAAAATATCAGAATTTGAATTTGTATGCATATATATTGTTTTACAAGTCGGCATAGCCACATAAACGGTTGTGGTGTGGTGATGGTCCTTCTCTCCTTTTTGCAGGAGGTCCCCAGTTCAATTCCTACGCTGACACATATTTTTTCCCTATTTTCTTCTCAACGACAAGTGGGGCCCACATGTTCCACAGAACAAAAGTAGGAAAAAATACATGCTTCTGCGAACCCAGGACTCCATCCACAGCAAATTCAAACTAACCGCTGCACTACACATGTTCAAGCGAAAACATGTTGTATATACCTTTTATCAACACTTGAGTAATGAAAAAATCCAAATTTGAATTCAAATTGATCAAAAATTTTAAATTTTCTGATTTTTCAAAGTTTCGTGTTTTCAGATGGGGCAATATTTATTGAAACCCAAAATTGTAAACTCTGTACACAATGCCACCAAACCAATTTTAGTGGCAATACAAATATTTTGGCAACCAAATATACCAAAATATAACCAAATATGATGGTGGTGGCAATAGAAGCTCAACAAATGCAACGAATGCCTTTTTTTATGCAGTATGATAAGATCTTTTGCAACACTAGTCTTTTGGCGCGTGCGACACACACGTGCTATTAAAATAAAATAGAATAAAAGAAATAAGTTTAGAGTCATTATATGTTATTTAAATTCTCATATACAAAAGATATAAATATAGTAAAGATGAAAAGATATGTGCGACAGATAATAGAGTATTTAATACGCTGCAAAGCTAGAATTTCTTATCTTAATATCAAACACAAACTCATAAAAATTTATGTAGACTTTAAAAAAACTTCTTTCATATTTCATGTCTCGGGGAGTAGTTGTCCTGGAACTCTGGTAGTAGTGTTATCAGAGATATTTTTAAGATCTCCCATTCTTGTGGAGACATCAAATGCTTTTGCGGAGCCTCGGCGTGTATACCGTTTTCAATTACTGAAAAAGTGATACAAGGTAAAAATTTAGTTTGAAATAAAAACATTTAATAATAAATTATTATTATTATTATTAATTAACCACATTCGAGTGACTACTTGGAGCAACAGCTGAGGCGAAATGTGGAGGGGCACGAGCATCCTCATCCACGTCGGCCGTCCATAAACAACGTCGTAGAGAGATTCCTTTTATTTTGACCATGGAGAGATTTATTTCTTTCGTTAGAGAGAAGATCTGGGGGCTTTTCATTTTTCTTGTCGTTGGATGCGGAGAGACCAAGTGGTGGTCATGGAGAGGTGCATTTTATTTCCTTTTAATAGCACCTTTTATTTCCTTTTAATACCACACCTTTTATTTCCTTTTAATAGCACCTCTATTTATTTCCTTTATTTCTCGCCTTGATATAAGGGGCTTTCCATTTTTTTTTTGCCATTGGGATGGGATGTAGTGAGAGCAGGAGAGAATGTTTGCTATTTTACTTCCGCTATAGGGTGTATTTATTGGTGAAAAAAAATTGGGGATGAGGTGGTGGGAGGGGTTTTTTTTAACTGGGTGAGGACGACCAAATCAATCTCCCCCCCTTTGGTCGTCCTAGGCCCACCATTCAGCCCCGGTAGGTGGGTCCGCTGTGAGGGATAAAGGGGTGCTTTTGTGGGTGAGAAGTGTCCTCAATTGTTCAATCCTTTATAGTATAGATATGGTAAGATTAAAGCCACAGTTTCCCTGTGGCTATATTCACAACCACTTGCAACTAATCATTTTTTAGATGCATTAAAGCAAATGCTATTGCAACGCCTGCCAAGATTGAGACAACGTAATTACATCGTGGCCATATGCTAAGCTACTTGCAATCAACTTTACAAAAATGGCAACAGTGACTACCTATTGCAACACAAAATTAATATTATCACAACTCATGAATACGCGTGGCAATAGGACCCCATACTCGCAACCACCTTTTCCACTGTAGCATTAGCACCTCCCTCTTGCAATGGAGCTTATGACTAAGACAATACACAATTTTGGTGGCCATAAGGCTCATATAGTGACCAATAATGGACTTGGTTGCCATAGAACCAAATCTAGCAACCAAATGTGTGGTGCTAAAAGGGTCAAATCCTTGTAGTGTGATCCGTTGCGGCTTGAGCATTGTGGTATAGTAGTCTTGAGCTTGCTCGGGAGTTGGAATTCCATCCTTTGCCGGAGCGATACCTACAACCACAACTTCCCAAATAGAAGGGCGAAGCCCATAAAGGTGTAATTGCATATCATAAGCCCACTTAAGGTAACCCGACCCATCAAAATGAGGTGGTTTTCCTAAATTGTCAGAATGAAACATTTCAGGAGGATATTGAGAAGAGGAAGTGTAAGTATGAGGTATCTCATGATACCCAAAGATAGGATGCTTGTCCTTCTCTTGCTTGATTTGGGCTTTAGCTATCTTTTTGTACTTCTTCTCATACTTCTCACTCAACTTCCTTCTTATCTCTTTGGTTCCTTCATCCTCATTTTCATCTTCACTTGAGTCCGAGTCACTTTCTAGAATCTTGATAGAAGGTGGACAACTTGAGTGGACACAGGGATGAGAAAGAGTCTCAGCCTCCAGGTCTCCTCCTTGTCTGGTGCCCGCATCAATCTCGTCGTCTTCCCCACTTCTCGATATCTTCTCTTCGGCGGTTAAGCCTCAATCAAGAGACCTCGACTCTGATACCAATTGAAAGGATTGTTGTGATGCCTAGAGGGGGGTGAATAGGTGCTTCTTCAAATTTTCTGAAAAATACTTAGCAGCAGTAAAGTTTTTCAGAACTTCCGAAGCTCTTAGGAAGTTCCGAAGGAGCGGAACTTCCGATAAAACGAGTGTTCTTCACGAAATTCAAAAGCTAAAGCTAAATCAGAAATTCTATATGAATCAAAAGTTGCGTAATGACGCCAGGAGATGATACAATATGATCTTATCAAGCGGAACAACTTCTAGAGATAGATTGGATCAAATAAAGTTTTAGGTCTAGATGAACAACATGAACATGTATGAGCAACAAGAACAAATAAGTAAATGGACGAGAAACAAGTGTTTGTTCATGAAGTTCACTCCCACTAAGGAAGCTACGTCTGTATTGAGGAGCTCACAAAGAGCAAGGTTGGCAACTAACCTTTTCCTCCCTGAATTCAACCACAAAGGAGGTTTGAGCACTTACTAGATTTTCCACGAAGGAATGGGTAATACAAACTTCCCAGGGAGGTCACAATCCGTTGAGCACTCCATGGGCGACGCCAAACCGTCTAGGAGAAAGCTCCAAGAGTAACAAACGCGAATCAATCACCGAAGATGCTTCAAGTCCTCAAGAGACCAAAGGTTTGCTTTCCCCAACTCAAATCTCAAGGCTCTCAACTCAATCTTGCTTTCACCCAAGCCCTAGCACAAAGAGAGTGTAGGAATGACCCAAGAGAGGGTTTGGGAAGAGGGGAGAGAGCTTGAGGAAGTGTGCAGCTCGAATGGGGTCGGCAGCTAGTGAAGGAGGGGTGAGGGGGTATTTATACCCGCTCCTCCAAAAAATGAACCGTTATGTGCTGTTAAGGTGTCTGTCGGAACTTCCGATGAACATCGGAACTTCCGAAGAATAAATTTAATTCAAGTTATAAAAAAGCTGAGCGACCCTGGCAGAAGTATTCCCAAACTTCCAACAGTGCCTGGCGGAACTTTCGAAGGACTTCGGAACTTCCGCCAGATAGAGAACTTTCAGGAAAAGTGAGTGTGTTAGCCTTTGTGTCTCTTCATAGGTTGTTAGTATCTCTTCTAAGCACTATTAAGCATCTTCAAGTAATTCTTCACATCCCTCTTAATAGTACGGTGTTTCCTATACTCAAATTCAAAATGGAAAATGATAAGAGATCTTCAACAAAGCATTGTCACTTTCCATCATATTTAAAGAGGGACTTTCTTTCTCCAAAAATGTATCTCTTATACTTTTAAATCTTACAACATCTCAAATAATCTCATTAGCTCCTTAATTGCTTATGTCATCAACACCAAAACCCACATAGGGGGCCAAATGCACTTCACAACTGTGCGGTCGACCCATACACGTGGAGCCATACACATCATACATTGGGTCCCACCTTGCAGGTGGACCCATACACTACCGACGCTGGGTCCCACCTCACCGGTGGGCCTCGTACATGTGGCCTGGCACTTGGTCCAACCTCTCTAGTGGACTCGTCTCTGACATGTTTGACTGGACTTCCTGTAGGATCGAGGATTACCGACTAGAGGGGGGTGAATAGGTGGTTTTAAACTAAAAGCACAACACTAGAGAATTTAATTAGAAACACAAGATAAATTCTACAACTAGTGAAACTAGCCTATGTCAAAGGTTTGCAACCTGGGATGACAAGGTACAATTCAAATTCTAGGTAATCAAATGCTCAAAGTGAATTGCTTGTAAATAAATGAGGGAAAGAAATAACCGATGACACAAGCAATTTTTCCCGTGGTGTCGATGACTTGTCGGTCACCCCTAATCTACGTTGAGATGGATTCAAAGCTTCCAATTGCTCCTCTACCAAGAATCCACTTGGTGTATGAGCCAATCTAGGAATCAATGAACCGCTCCAAACCTCTTTCCACTAGAGATGCTTTTCACCACTCCGGTGAGGCAAAGCTCATGAACCTCTTCACAAGAATAAATCAAAGGCTTCTTCACAATCTTCTTGAAGAGCTCAATGAAAACCAATCTCCAAGCCGTCTAGGAGGCGGCAACCTCCAAGAGTAACAAATCAACAACCTTGCTTGAAGAGATCCTAGTGCCCCAAAGCTCAAACATTGAATACTAGCACTAGATGCCTCTCTATCTCACCAAAAATGCAATCCAATGCTATGTGAGTGAGAGAGAGGGAGTGGAGAGCTCAAATGTGTGTTGCAAGTGAGTGGAATGGCCAAAAGGGAGCTCTCCACGCCGGCCACCCCTCTATGGGTGCCTCAAATCCAACCATTCTGTTCAAATTCCATGTATTCTGCGAACTCGCGGACCGTCCGCCCTACCAGAATCGACGGTCCTTATAAACCAACGGCTATGTGTCACATCATAGCGTGTCAGAACCGACCGTTGTTCAAAAATCGGACCGTCCGCCCACTGGTGGCGGACCGTCCGCCGTTCATTCAACATTTACATAGAACGGGCGACGTTCGGACTTGTCCGAACATTTGCCAGCGGACCGTCTGCGACACAGGGCCGAACCATCCGTAGTGAAGTTTGAAATCCACCGGAGAACGCCGAACCTCTGTCCAAAAAGGTATTCAACGCCGGACCGTTCGGAACCCAGAGCCGGCCATCCGCAGTTGACGCTCAAATCCACCAGAAAGCACCGAGCCTTTGTGCAACTTTTCTTATAGAGGCGGACCATCCGCCGTGCCTGGCCGGACCGTCCGCCGTGCGCATTTTAAACATATTTTTAGTCAGTAAATAACTCTCATCTATATGCATGCAAATCCAAGACTTTGAGCAATGAGGCACTATTAACTCATCAAGCAACTGTAAATTGATCCCTCTTGATAGTACGGCTATCTAGCCTACAAATCCGGTCAATTTACTTCTCTAATCACTTCTTGACCAGCAAAATGGAAATTCCTATCTTTATACCTTTGCCTTGAGTCTTTCGCCACTTCATATCAACTTTTCTTTGCGGAAGCAATCTTGCCTTTTACAATACCATCTTCATGGCATCTCATGGCGCATTCATGTGACTAACCTTAATTCATATACTCAATGAAATTTGTTAGTCCACAAAGTGTTGTCATTAATTACCAAAACTCTAAACTAGGGGCCTAGATGCTTTAAATCTGTCCCTTTTTGGTAATTGATGACAACCATACATAGGAGAGATGAAAATGTTGATTTCAAGTCTACTTCACATATGAAATATGAGGAAGATTTGGGATGAACATTTGATATACCTTGTCCTTGATTATATATGTGAAATAAAGGTAGATCAAATCCAATTTAGAGAAAAACTCCCCCTAAACATGTGCATCCAATGTTTGGATATATTTTTTGCACATATTCGTGATGGATAAAATATTGATGGATCTTCTCATGGCACACATACAATTTTCTGAAGGATATATCAATCTCAATGAAAAAGTTACTTGCTTTGCCACAAATTAAACATAGAGGTTAGAACACATTATAAGATACACACATAAGTCCATAGATAGATTATAGAAAGTTCATCACACATATAGTTCTAACCATACAAAATTATTACACCAAGCCACAAAAGAGTTTATGCAATGAAAGTAAACGTGCATGAGTTCAAGTTCATGATGCAAATGCAATATATGACTTGAGCTCCCCCTACATCCATGAATCTCATCCATCATGATCTTCAAGAAATCTTCAACAATCTCTTCATCCTCCCTTCAAACGCTTCTCTCCCTTTGTCATCAATGACCGAAAAGGAGAATTTAAGCATCCTGAGGTGGTTGTGGAGGAGGATAGAATGGCAGGAATGGATAATGATGTGAGAAACCCCTGAATTCAGCCTCAATTCTATCCTGCTGATCAGAGAGTTGCTGCTGACTAGTGCTCAGACCCTGGAATTGCTGACTAAGATCATCAATACGGGTCATCATGGGCTGATACATAGTCTGATGAATGTGCTGCCCAAAGGATCAAAGCCAGCATTCACATGCCCTTGAAACTGCTGATGCATAGTCTTCATCTGACCCTGAAAATTTTGCTGCATATTCTAAAACCCAGTATCAAAGTGAGCACTCAAGCCTTGCTGCATGTTAGAAAAATGTTGATCAAAATATCCTGCAGGAGGCACCCACTGTGGCTGCATAGGAGGAGGTGGGATAGCTGCTGCATCTGGATTAGGCTGAGCATCTGGCAGTGGAAAGTCATCAGGACCACCAACATCAGCGAAAGGAGTTAGGGCTCTCTCAAGAAATCCCTTGTCATTGCAATATGGCCTGAATGGGAGATGTGGTACTTCACAAGGACCCTGAAATCTAGTCTTTGCCTCGATGAGAGACATAATGTAGGGAGCAAAGTATACATTTATCTCAAGATTAACCTTCTTGTTAGCAATTTGATTCATGATCAGGGTTACCACATTCACTTTCCTGCCAAACATAGCATGATTAACAAAGTTTCTGAGCTCACCAACAAAGCCATCTTTGTATCCACTCTTTGGTAGAATTGTGACTCTAGCAATCTTTTTGATGGCAGTTGGATGATGCCTGAGCCCCTTGACTTTACCAAGTACACTAGCAATCCCAGTTCTAGCAGACTCATAGAACTGTGCAATATCATCAATGTCAAGGTGATCTTCAGTCACTATATTCTGGCTAGCAGCATCAGTAATAAAAGCATAACCAAGTTGATTCATTACAGCAAACTCAGCAAAGGTAGCAACATATTTCATATGACTAGTCATCCATTCAAGCACCTCTGATTCTAGCAGAACTTCAACAGTGGCATAGAACTGATGAACAAGAGTATCATTCCAATCACATCTATGCTCTAGAAAGTTTCTAAGACCCATCACCTCAAATTTTCCAATCAATCCACTCAGCACATTATGTTCAGCTAGATAGTTAAATCTATGGTCCGATGTCTGAACACAGTTTTAGATATAAGATGACCAAAGAAAGCATCCTCTTGTACCTGAGTATGGAAGAAGCTGTTGTGGGTGTCTCTTTTAATAGCATACTGATATGGAGTTCTTTCTCTAGCGAAGGCATCTGGAGTTCACCTTCTTCTAGGTGCAGTGTGTTGTGTGATATCAATAATTTCCACAACATGTGGGTGACTCTCAATCTCAACTTCAACTTCTTCATGATAATCAGAGGCAATGGTTGCATTGTTGTTCTAAGGATCCCAATCACTGCCCTCAGAATCATCTGCTGCACTACTCTCACTTTCATCTCTTCTTTGCCTTTTAGATGAATTGCCAATTTTGAGCTTGCTAGCCAATTCTTTCAACTTTCCACGTCCAGCATGACGGCCACCACCACTGTCAAACAAACCCATTGATCATAAGCATATATCATATAAAGAAATAATTCATCATGGAATTGAGTAACAAATTTTGGCCAAATCTCAGTGGCTGGCTGACGGTCCATGGAAGTCAGGCGGACAGTCCGCCAGTCACTGTTCAACCGCGAACAACCACTGTAGATCCATATTTTCAATCCTTGATTCCACAAAATTTACTCAAAATCAGCCAACCAAACTTCATTAGCATGACTACCACATCACTAGGAACATATATATCCAACCGATTTCATGAATCCATGGTCAAATTTCAGATCAAAGCCCCAACCCTAACTTTCATTCAAATTCAAAATCCATTCAAAACAATACGAGATTTGAAAAAGTACAGGGAGGACATGATGGAGAAGTTCCCGGAGAGTCCAGGGATGCTCTCGAACGGTCCGGGGAACGCTCCAACAAAAAAATCAATGGGAGAACTCTTTTTCTTTGAGAGGAGGAAGAAAGAGAGAGGTGGGGAACAAATGGCTCGGGTTGGAGAAGGAGAAGGAAAGAAGAAAATATATCTTGCTGCGGCCTGGGCCCACAAGCGTCGGCCCGCACCGAACGGTCCGGCCATGAGGGGCAGATGGTCCGCCATATAAAATCGGCGACCTCCCAACTTCGAACTTCTCTATATAAAAACTTTCATAACTGAGGACGGTCTGCCAACAACTCATGGACGGTTCTCCTCTCAAGGAATTTTTGAGACCGACAGACATCCTCTCTGTATAAAACTGACTCTGCCTGAGGACGGTCTGGTGGATCCTCACGGACGGTCCGCCTCTGACTCTGAAATTCTGACCGAGAATCCACTTTTGAATTGAAATCTGAGATTTGATTTGGGATCATTGCTCACTGAGATTTGATATGCATGAAATATCACTTTGAGATCATATTATATGATGATATGCATGAGTTAACCAAATTTTGATTGAGTATGACATGATCTAGCATTAGAATCAAAAATCACTCAAAAATATGCCATAAATACAAGAAAAATATGCAACAAGAGATAGAAAGCTCAGAGATGCACATGCACTCGGTTTCAATCCACATTTGAGATATCAATGACATTTAGCTCATTCCTCAATTCACAAAATCTCTTCTCATCCAATGGCTTGGTGAAAATATCCGCCAATTGATCATTAGTCCCAATGCCAACAATATCAACATCTCCCTTGCTCACATGATCTCTTATGAAGTGATGTCTAATGTCAATATGCTTTCTTCTTGAGTGTTGAACCGGATTGCTTGCAAGCTTTACGGCACTTTCATTATCACAAAATAAAGGAACTCCGGTAAATTTCATACCATAATCCAAGAGTTTTTGCTTCATCCATAACAATTGAGCACAACAACTAGCGGCTGCAATATATTCCGCTTCGGTGGTTGATAGGGCTACTGAATTTTGGTTCTTAGAGCTCCAAGAAACATGTGACCTTCCAAGAAATTGACATCCACCGGAGGTACTTTTTCTATCAAACTTGCAACCGGCATAATCAGCATCCGAATAACCAATCAACACAAATTGAGCACCATTAGGAAACCAAATACCAATGTTGAGTGTATTCTTCAAATATCTAAATATTCTTTTGACGGCAACCAAATGACATTCTTTTGGATCGGCTTGAAACCTTGCATACATGCATACACTAAACATGATATTGGACCTAGATGCGGCAAGATAAAGCAAACTACCAATCATACATCTATAAAGTTTTAGATCAACCGATTTACCTCCCATATCAAGATCAAGATGCCCATTTGATGCCATAGGAGTTTTCATTGGCTTTGCTTCCATCAAACCAAACTTTTTCAATAAATCCTTCAAATATTTTGATTGGGATATAAATGTCCCTTCCTTGAGTTGCTTGATTTGAAGTCCAAGAAAGAAATTCAATTCACCAATCATTGACATTTCAAACTCCTTTGATATCATTTCACCAAATTCCTCACAAAAATCTTAGTTAGTTGACCCAAAGATAATATCATCAACATATAATTGACAAATAAACATATCATCTCCAATATACTTAGTGAACAATGTAGTGTCTACATCCCCAATTTTGAAGCCCTTAGAAACAAGAAAATCCCTAAGCCTCTCATACCAAGCATGAGGTGCTTGCTTCAAGCCATAGAGAGCTTTAGAAAGTTTATACACATGATTTGGCTTCTTTGGATCCTCAAAACCAGGGGGTTGCTCCACATACACTAGTTCATTAAGTCTACCATTTAACAAAGCATTTTTAACATCCATTTGATACAATTTTATATCATGTGAATAAGCATAGGCTAAAAGAATTCAAATAGCTTCTAATCTAGCTACAGGAGCAAAGGTTTCACCAAAATCCAAACCTTCAACTTGAGTGTAGCCTTGAGCAACCAACCTTGCCTTGTTTCTCACCACAATGCCATTCTCATCTTGCTTGTTTCGGAAAACCCATTTTGTGCCAATGACATTATAATTCTTTGGCCTCTCCACTAATTCCCAAACTTCATTTCTAGTGAAGTTATTTAGCTCTTCATGAATGGCATTGATCCAATTTACATCTTGGAGAGCTTCATCTACATGGTTAGGTTCAAGAGAGGACACAAAAGAATAATTTTCACAAAATGAAGCAATATGAGAGCGAGTTTGAAAACCCTTACTAATATCACCAACTATTTGTTCAATGGGTGATCTTTTGCAATGGCATGGTGAATTCTTGGTTGAACATTTGGCTCTTGTGTTGAGGTAGAAAGTATGGAGTTAGAATTCAATTGAGCTTGCTCTTGAGAAATATCATCATGATTTTCTTAATTTGTCATTTGAGCTTGATCAGTAGGTGGAGAAGTGGATGGATGAACCCTTGTTGAACCAAAAATTTCTTCCTCTTCATTGTTTTCTTCTCTTGGTTTCACATCACCAATAGAAAGATTTTTGATAGCCTCATTCAAACTCTCATTTCTCAAGTTGCCTTCATTTTCATCTTCTTCATGAGAGCCATTTGATTCATCAAACTCAACATCATAAGTTTCTTCAACAATACCATGAGTTTTGTTATATACTCTATAAGCCTTGCTACATGATGAATATCCAAGAAGAAAACCCTCATCACATTTACTTTGAAATTTTGACAATCTAGCTCCCTTCTTGAGAATGTAGCACTTGCATCCAAAAACCCAAAAATATGAAATGTTTGGCTTTCTTCCAATCAATAATTCATATGGTGTCTTGCTCAAAATTCTATGATAATATAGCCTATTTGATGCATGAGAAGCGGTGTTAATTGCTTCGGCCCAAAAACTATCTGAAACTTTATATTCAGAAAGCATAGTTCTTGTCATATCAATCAAAGTTCTATTTTTCCTCCTAACAAGACCATTTTGCTCCGGAGTATAATTAGATGAGAATTCATGCTTGATGCCGTTGTCATCACAAAAATCATCAATTCTAGAATTTTTGAATTCACTTCCATTGTCACTTCTCACTTTCTTCACTCTAAGCTCAAATTCATTTTCGGCTTTTGTCAAAAATTTCTCGAAAATGCCACATACATCGGCCTTATCATGAAGAAAGAAAACCCAAGTATATCTAGAGAAATCATCCACAATGACAAGACAACAACAATTTTCACCAATACTTCTATATGTTGTTGGTTCAAATAAATCCATATGCAATAATTCCAATGGCCTAGTGGTTGACATGACACTTTTGGTGGGATGTGAATTTGCCACTTGCTTTTCGACTTGACAAGCACTACACAATTTATCTTTTTCAAATTTCACATCCTATCAACCCAACAACAAGATCATATTTCAAAAGCCTATTGAGTTGCTTCCTACCAACATGTCCAAGCCTTCTATGCCACAACCAACCTTTAGATGACTTAGAGAATAAGCACATTGTCAAGTTAGTTTTGCTAGATGAGAAATAAACAAGATATAAATTTTCATGCCTAAAACCTTCAAAGATTTAACCTCAACTCTATCACTAGTGAATATGCATTTATAGCCAAGATCACAAAGTTGAGTTACCGACAATAAATTGAACTTGAGAGAATTGACCAACAACACATTGGAGAGAGAATGATCATTAGAAATTGCAACTTTTCCCAAACCTTTCACTTCTCCCTTGCTATTATCACCAAAGGTAATATTGTCATAATCGGCGGCTTCATCATCAATAGAAGAGAACATATTTGAATCACCGGTCATATGTTGTGAACAACCACTGTCAAGAACCCAATGCCTCCCTCCGGACTTGTAATTCACCTACAAAAGAAAATTAGTTTTTTTTAGGTACCCAACCTTGCTTGGGTCCATGGGGGTTAGTGACCAAAGATGTTGGCACCCAAATGGCATTCTTTTTAGCACCGAGTTTAGGGTTCCCAACATATTTAGCAAAAGCATATCCACTACAATTTTTGTTAATTACATAACAAGTATCAAAGATTCCAAAGGATACATCATTCTTATTTGAGCATTTACCAACACTCATATGACCATTGCTTTCCTCAAGATATGACTTATGAGAGACAGCAGCCTTTTTACCTTTGCTCTTTCTCTCATAGAAAGTCTTGTTGTCTTCCCAAATCTCAACATTCTTACCTATGCTCTTTACAAAAGTGGTCTTGTGAGGAACAAAAGCATTCTTACCCTTTTTGGGTAAACTTCCAACACCCTCACAACGCAAAGCAAATCTTTGGTTTCCCAAGAGACGTCTAAATTCTTTTTCACTATTAAACCATCTTGCTAAACATTCATTTTCCTTTCTAAGCATGTCATTTTCAACAATAAAAGAAGTATCACAAGTAAATCCATTATCAAAGCATGAAGCATCAATTAAATTACTAGAAGGCATAGATGAACTAGAAGCACATGACAAGTCATTCAAAATATCACATTGGGTGCTAATGCTAGTGGTGACTTTGTTTTCATAAGGTAGAAAAGTTTTATGAACTTCCTCAAGCTTCTCATGAGTTTCTTTTAGATTCTCATGAGATGTCTTTAGCTCCTCATGGGAATCTTGAAGAGCTTTGTAACTCCTTTTCAATTCCTTCAATTTAGCCTTTTCTTTGCTCATGTAATCATCGGCATCACTAAGCATTTGAACAAGGACATCATAAGAAAATTCAGCATTGTCAAGTCTGCTATCATGTGATACCTTTGCCTTACCTTTTGCCATAAGACAATGAGGTGAAGAGAAGAGAGATGGAGCCTTCTTGATGGCGATGCCGGCAACTCCCTTGGAGGACTTGTCATCCTCATCATCACTATCATCGGAATCGGAGCTTGCATCAGAATTCCACTCAACATAATATACTTGACCATTCTTCTTCTTCTTGAAAAACCTTCTCTTCTTCTTCTCACCATCCTTCTTCTTCTTCTTCTTGTTTGGGCAATTCATTTCAATGTGCCCTTTTTCATCACACTCAAAGCATATGTTGTCATCAAATGCATTTTTCTTGGAGAACTTCCCTTTGTCATAGCTCTTGCCCTTCATCAACTTCTTGAATCTTCTCATCGGAATTCTCTTCATTCTCACTCTCTTCATTTTTATCTTCCTTTGAAGATTGAGCCTTTAGAGAAATACTCTTTTTGCCGTCATCATTAGAAACCCCATGAGCTTCATTTTGTGACTTCTTGAAAATATCATGAGTGGTCACTTCTCCCAATATTTGGGTGGGTGTTTTCTTCTTCAAATCTTCTCTCACAAGCATAGTGACAATTGTATCATATTTGCTTGGGAGGCTTCTAAGAAAAGTGTGACCAAAACATAATTTTTGATCTCATGACCAAGATTTCTCAATTCATTCACAATCTCATTCAATCTTTTGAACATAGTTGGAACATCTTCATCTTTTTCCATTTTGAAATTTCCAAACTTTCCTTTGAACACAAATAGCATGGCTTCCTTTACCGTTGAGGTGCCTTCATGAATTTCCATAAGTTTCACCCAAATATCATGAGCATTTGCCTCATTTTTTATTCTATTGAACTCATTCAAATTAAGAGCACTATATAGCACATTCATGGCTTCATCATTGAGAGCACCATTTCCATTATCAAGATTTGTTCTATTGTCCTCATCAAGAATAACATAGCCATCTTCAACAACTCTCCACATTTTTCTACTAATAGCCTTGAGATGAACCGTCATTCTAGTTTTCCAATAATCATAATTTGTTTCATCAAAGAATGGTGCCCTCCCCACATGAACATTATCACTAGCCATAATCCTACTCCGGGATGATTAAATCCTTAATCAAAGGAGACCTAGGCTCTTGATACCACTTGTAGGATTGAGGATTACCGACTAGAGGGGGGTGAATAGGTGGTTTTAAACTAAAAGCACAACACTAGAGAATTTAATTAGAAACACTAGATAAATTCTACAACTAGTGAAACTAGCCTATATCAAAGGTTTGCAACCTAGGGTGACAAGATACAATTCAAATTCTAGGTAATCAAATGCTCAAAGTGAATTTCTTGTAAATAAATGAGGGAAAGAAATAACTGACGACACAAGCAATTTTTCCCGTGGTGTCGATGACTTGCCGGTCACCCCTAATCCATGTTGAGGTGGATTCAAAGCTTCCAATTGCTCCTCTACCAAGAATCCACTTAGTGTATGAGCCAATCTAGGAATCAATGAACCGCTCCAAACCTTTTTCCACTAGAGATGCTTTTCACCACACTGGTGAGGCAAAGCTCATGAACCTCTAAACAAGAATGAATCAAAGGCTTCTTCAAAATCTTCTTGAAGAGCTCAATGAATACCAATCTCCAAGCCGTCTAGGAGGCGGCAACCTCCAAGAGTAACAAATCAACAACCTTGCTTGAAGAAATCCTTGTGCTTCAAAGCTCAAACCTTTCTGTCTAGCACTAGATGCCTCTTTATCTCACCAAAAATGCAATCCAATGCTATGTGAGTGAGAGAGAGGGAGTGGAGAGCTCAAATGTGTGTTGCAAGTGAGTGGAATGGCCAAAAGGGAGGTCCCCATGCCGGCCACACCTCTATTTATAGAGGGGTACCTCAAATCCAACCGTTATGTTTAAATTCCACGTTTTCTGCGAACTCGCGGACCGTCCGCCCTACCAGAATCGGACGGTCCGCCATTATAAACCAACGGCTATGCGTCACATCACAGCGTGTCAGAACCGACCATTGTTCAAAAATCAGACCGTCCACCCACTGGTGGCAGACCGTCCGCCGTTCATTCCACATTTACAAGGAACGGGCGACGTTCGGACATGTCCGAACATTTGCCAGCGGACCGTCCTCGACACAGGGCTGGACCATCCGCAGTGAAGTTTGAAATCCACCAAAGAGCGCTGAGCCTCAGTCCAAAAAGGTATTCAACGCCGGACCATCCGGTCCCCAGAGCCGGCCGTCCGCAGTTGATGCTCAAATCCACTAGAAAGCACCGAGCCTCAGTGCAACTTTTCTTATAGAGGCGGACCGTCCGCCGTGCCTGGCTGGACCGTCCGCCGTGTGCATTTTAAGCATATTTTCAGTTAGTAAATAACTCTCATCTATATGCATGCAAATCCAAGACTTTGAGCAATGTGGCACTATTAACTCGTCAAGCAAATGTAAATTGATCTCTCTTGATAGTACAGCTATGTAGCCTACAAATACGGTCAATTTACTTCTCTAATCACCTCTTGACAGGCAAAAAGGAAATTCCTATCTTTATACCTTTTGATAGAGCTGGAGCGCCCAATCTTTCAGTGAGTGGAGATAACTTCGATTTGGTGGAAGTAGACCCTCACGATCCGACTACGACGAGTGAACCCAAAGCGCCAATGCAATCGCTGAACCAACTCCCTGTGGTTACCGACCTTGCGGATGCAAGATCAGCGTGATCACGAAGATCAATTCCTGTACGCAATCGGAGAACGAACAAGAACGAGAGGCGAGCAATCTATATATCACTCAAAGGTGGGGTTCTGAATCACGAGGACAGCACGTATTTGTGCGTGTTCGAGAGTAGCTAAAGCTAGATGTAAAACAAAACTCAAGTCTAAAACAAAAGAGAGGTTTGTCTAAATAGAGGGGGGCGCACGCCCCTAGGGCGCCCAGAGGGGGGCATGCCCCTGGTGACGCCCAACCCTAATGGGCCACCCTAGTGGGCCAGCATCTTGTCTTCTGGGCCTTCATTCTTCAATAGCATGATGTGGTTTAATTCCCGCGCACGGGCCCACGTAACGGGCCCAGATGGTGGTGCAGGTGGTGATGACTCCTGAGCTTCTGGCGCCTGATCTTCTGGCGCCTGGATTGTAGACGACGTAGGTGTACGCGTGGTGTAGGTGGTGTCCTCATGATCCTCCCCTTCTTGAAGCGAAGTCATCCTCGATGGTAAGTCCTCGTCCTCGCCCGCATATGGTGTCAAATCTGCAACATTAAAACTAGTGGAAACACCAAACTCCGCAGGCAGGTCAAGAATATAAGCATTATCATTAATCTTGGTTAGCACTTGAAAAGGGCCAGCAGCGCGAGGCATTAATTTAGAGCGGCGCAAAGTTGGAAAATGATCCTTGCGCAAGTGCAACCAAACCATGTCACCAGGTTCAAAAGTAACAAATTCTCGACCCTTACTACCTACAACCTGATATTTAGCATTAGCAGCAACAATATTGTGTTGAGTTTGTTCATGTAAAGTAATCATTTGGTCAATATGTGCAACAGCATCTAGATGTGGAGCATCAGCAGCATCAAGAGAAAACAAATCAATAGGTGCTCACAGAATGTAACCGTATACAATCTGAAAAGAACACATCTTTGTAGAAGAATGTGTTGCATGATTATAAGCAAACTCAACATGAGGCAAGCAATCCTCCCAACGTTTCAAGTTCTTGTCTAAAACAGCCCTAAGCATGGTAGACAAGGTTCGATTAACCACCTCAGTTTGCCCATCAGTCTGAGGGTGACAAGTTGTGCTAAACAGCAATTTAGTTCCCAATTTATTCCAAAGCGATCTCCAAAAATGACTGAGAAACTTAGCATCACGATCAGAGACTATTGTATTTGGAATACCATGCAAACGAATAATCTCGGGAAAGAACAATTCAGCAACAGTGCTAGCATCATCAGTCTTATGACAAGGTATGAAATGAGCCATTTTGGAGAATCGATCAACAACCACAAAAATGCTATCCCTCCCCTTCTTAGTTCGAGGCAATCCCAAAACAAAATCCATAGAAATATCAAGCCAAGGAGAAGAAGGGACGGGCAAAGGCATATACAAACCATGGTTATTCAATCGGGACTTAGCTTTCTGACATGTAGCGTAGTGTGCAACAAGGCGCTCGACATCACGGCGCATCCAGGGCCAAAAAAGTGAGCAGCCAGCACCTCATGCGTCTTGTAAACGCCAAAGTGTCCCATGAGACCGCCTCCATGCGCTTCCTGTAACAACAAAAGACGAACCGAGCTTCCTGGAACACACAGCTTGTTAGCACGAAACAGAAAACCATCCTGCATATGGAATTTGCCCCATGGTTTACCCGTCATACAATGTACAAAGGCATCTTTAAAATCAGCGTTGTCGACATATTGATCTTTCATAGTATGCAACCCAAAGATTTTAAAATCTAACTGAGACAGCATAGTATATCGACGAGACAAAGCAGCAGCAATGTCATTTTCCTTCCCGTTCTTGTGTTTAATAATGTAAGGGAAAGACTTAATGAATTCTACCCAATTAGCATGACGGCGATTCAGATTTATTTGGGTACGAATAAGTTTCAAAGCCTCATGATCAGAATGAATAATGAACTCACGATGCCAAAGATAGTGCTGCCATGTTTGCAAAGTGCGAACCAAAGCATACAACTCCTTATAATATGTAGAATATCTCAGACTAGGACCGCTTAATTTTTCACTAAAGTAAGCAACCGGTTTTCCTTCTTGCAACAAAACAGCACCTAGTCCAATACTGCTAGCATCACATTCAAGTTCAAACACATTATTAAAATCAGGCAGTTGCAAGAGGGGAGCATGTGTTAACTTATCTTTCAAAGTGTTAAACGCTACTTCCTGCGAGTCGCTCCAAGCGAATGGCACACCCTTCTTTGTAAGCTCATGTAGAGACGCACGAACCTGCGGTAGAAACTTGCAAGTCCAAGAAAGCTTTGAATATGTGTAACCGTTGTCGGTGTAGGCCATTCCCGAATGGCATCGATCTTGCTGCTGTCCACCTAATGCCTTGTGGAGTAACAACATAGCCAAGAAACGAGACGCGTTGTGTGCAAAAGATTCATTTTTCCATGTTAGCAAACAATTTAGCAGCCCGCAACGCATCAAAAACAGCACGCAGATGTTCTAAATGCTCTTCCATAGACTTGCTGAATATGAGAATATCATCAAAATAGACAACAACAAACAATCCTATGAAAAGCCTCAGAACTTCATTCATCAAACGCATAAAAGTGCTGGGAGCATTAGTCAATCCAAACGGCATAACCAACCATTCATATAAGCCAAATTTCGTTTTCAAAGCCGTTTTCCATTCATCACCGAGTTGCATACGAATCTGGTGGTAACCACTACGCAAATCAATCTTAGTGAAAATAATGGCACCACTAAGCTCATCTAACATGTCATCAAGACGTGGTATAGGATATCAATAACGAATGGTGATTGTGGCGGACCACTCCGAAATTATTCCAAGTTAAGTACCTCGGGACCACTAATCAAGTAGTCAGGCACTTAATCCGGAATAAGCTGGAGCGCCATCGGATTAAACCCGATTAACCACGTTCTTTTCTCGATCGAAACAACAGCACGCCCACACGAAGGTGAGTTCCAGAGATTACAACATTCCACAAATTGACATACATAAATAGAATCTCAAAGTTATTACAAACCAAGTTCAAATTTAAATCAGAGTATAAAAGTCTTGCATCAGAAATAAAAAAAGTTCATTGCAGCGGAAGAAAATCTAACGACGATACAAATAACACCATGCTGAAGCCTGCCACGGTGCTACTCCTCCCGATCCTCGGCAGAGGACGGAACCCACTCGATGTGCCATCCAGGGGGAACCTGGGTAGGCCAAGTCAAAGCATCGACGGCTACATCCAACATGGTACCTGTAAATCAATGCCACAAGCAAGGCTGAGTATACTAATACTCAGCAAGGCTTACCCGTCGGGTGAAATCTACATCACCGACATCTAGACAATGAGAGGCCTTTGGCTGGTGGGTTTGTTTGCCAAAAAGCAACTAAAAGTAGGTCCTTGCCTTCAAGTTTTAGCATCATATTCTAGTAAATTTAACCATTCTAGATTAGCATCCTCTCTAAGCATACAAGTGGTGCAATACAATTTAATTCATAGAACAAGTTTATCAATCTCAAAGTTCCACTTGTTACTCAATGTAGCAAGGCGGTCAAGCAGTCTCATTAACCGCGAGAAGCGGACAGTTCGAACCGAATTTGTGCTACCTGGCCAGGGGAAACCCAACATACACGGATACTATGCTTGCTATAAAGGTACAAGCGTTTCCCAACCTTTCCCATCGATCCACAATTCGGAACCGGGTCCATTTCCTTAGGATAAAGGTTTACTGCTTCACTCACAGTCTCACGCATATATCCACAAGTGTACGGCAGGGGAAAACAAAGTTTCCAAGGAGAGATGGCTATCGGCCCTAGCTGCTTCAATCTGGTACCGGGCTTACCGACTCCCATATATCGGCATGCATGTGGTACGTTCAAAAACTTGACACACTCAACCTCACATTTCGACCTTAAATCAATTATCATACACGGACGGGAGATCTACATCTATCATCCCGCCCGTCAATCCTTATGATTCCAACATAAGTAAAGACAAGCAATTCCTATGTCTCGCGAGTGACAGAAAATCACTCGACTTGTAACGGACCTAAAGCAATGCCCTATCGATCCTTTCATACTAGTGTTGCAAGTCATAGGTATTAGGAAAAGTGCAGCTAAGGTATTCAATCAACTCCTTGAAACGTAAATGCACAAGCATAAGGAATTCATAGATGCATAATTTTAGAAGTCAGGTCATGCTCCGGGGCTTGCCTTCTTGCTCAAGCTGGGGGTTAGCCTCCGGGTTGGTCGATCCTGCACCGGCACCTTCCTCCGGGACTCCTTCCTCGTCAGCGGGGATGAGGTGGTAGTTGCCATCTGGAATAGCGCCTTCTACATGAGATGCATAGCTTAAGGTGGCTGCCTAATGATTCTAAGATTAAGGCCTTGAAGGCCATATTCACCTAGACATGCTTAAGCACTACTATTTTCCTCACAATTAAAGTAGTGGGGGGGGGGGAAACTTTTATTTGTCTTCGATGGTGATTGTGTACATATATAAAGAATTCTATTTATTATTTACAAATTAGGGTGCTGTTCTGGAATTTCAGATTCCCTTTATTTTATTCTAACTAACTAACAAAAAGGTTTATTCTTCTATATAAATCAATTTCCATTTAGATTACTTCTCATTTTTGTTTCTCCTTTTCTGTTCATCATTTTTATCTATAAACTTTATGACAGCTACTGGAGTATAAGAGCTAAGCTCACTCCAAAATTTAGCTAAATCTGAGCTACACATAATTTATTAAAAATAAATCAATCAGCTGTCTGCAGAAATGAAATAAAATCATATAAAATTGAAAATTCATCCTTTTCAGGAGATTTTCCTACCAAAGCCAGCCTTAAGCATGAGGAGGGCTCTGGCCAAGTGGTGGCTCAAAATAACCCTTGGACAGTCCTCAATAAATTTCAATCCAAAAACACATATTTATTTATTTGCTAGTCTAAACAGAGCAAAAATTAAGTTTTTCATTTTTAACAGGTGTGCTAACAAGTTTTTAGTCCTCTGGAGCAAAATGGTGATTTTTCACTGCACAGATTATTTTTAATGATTTCTGTACTGCAAAAAGACAGGAAACACATTTTAATACATAACTGGAGCTACACTGCATATTTTTAGGTCCCCTTTGAACACAAGCTGTCCAAAGTCACTACAAACAACATATCCAAAGATCAACCCTAGCGGAGCTCTGGATTTGAAATGGTGCACAAGTTTCAATTTCCACAGTTTGAATTTTAATTCAAAAACGGTTCATCAAAGTATACACATGCCTAAAGGAGATTGGAGTTTACAATCTCACGAATCCAGGGAGTATTTTTGTGCATTTTTCTGATTTTGTACGATTTTTAACGGATTTTACAAGATTCAGGAAAATTAGATCTAGGTTTAAGAATCTTTTTACGCCGGGAACCCTAGAACTTTCAAAACCTTTCAAACTAGTCCCTGACTTTTGCACGGAGGACCCTAGAAAAACGAAGACGATGAACTTATGCCCTCGGCTCTCGCCGGAATTGCGCCGGCCAAACGGCGGCGAGCTAGGGTCGGGCAAGTGGGGGAAAAGCATCAGTGGCTCACCACGAGTCGATTGGTGGCGGTTGGGAGGCCGGGGAAGCTCGAGTTTCGCCGGCGACGAGCGGTGGCGGTGCGGCCGCCGCGACTGCTACGCCGGTGAGGTTGGAGGCGTTCGTCGGGGTTTGAAGGGTCCTAGAGCACCAGTGGAGCTCGAGGAAGCTAATGGCGTGCTCGGTTGACCTCGGGGACGGCTCGGAGTAGGGTCTCGACGGGAGGGTGCTCCGGCGGCCGGAAATCGCGATTGGGGGAAATCTTGATTTCTCGCCGGAGAAGCGACAATAGCTTGGGGGAAGTGGGGGGATTTGGAGCTAGGGTAGAGGTCTAGCTTCGTGCGCGATGAATTTGGGAATGGTGGAGAGTGGAAGGAGAATTTCTCGGTGAAGCTCGGCTCGGTCCGTGCGACGCGAGGAAGAAGACGACAGAGCGAGCGCGGGGAAGTGAAAATGGCTAAGTGCGAACTGAGGGGAAGGGGTGTGAGTGCTCGGTGGAGTGCTTGGGCACGCGAGGGAGGCACTGTGCTGCCTCGGGAGCGTGCGAGCGCACGGCGCGGCGCGAGCAGACCGCCATGAATGCGGCGCGAGCTCGGGCAGCGCGCGAACGACTCGACCGGGCGAAGATATCCTTGAGTGACGTCGAGGGATCCTCTACAGTGCTCTTGGAGCGTAGCGGGACGGTATCGCGGCCTGCAGAGCGCTCAGCGCGGCGCGAGCGCGCGTGCGGCCACGGCGGCGCGCGACCGGCATGATGGCGTCCCGCGGCGCGAGGCGAGGCGGCTTGACGACGGCGACGCGACGGCTCGGGAGGGGCTGGACAAGTGCTAGGTGACAAGCGCCATCATCCTCCGCGGCTCGGCCAGCTAGGCGCTGCCTGCGCCGCTCGCCGGCCACGTGGCGGCCGAGCTCCGGCCAGCGCAGGGGGCGCGCCAGGGGCACTGTTGGCGCCCGTGGAGCTCCGTTTACCATTTCGAATTTTCTCCAAAAACTTGAACTGAACTTGAAAAAGTGTGAAAATAAAAGTTGGAGTTTGGGAGATGGGACACAACTTTCTTTTTGGGGTGAACCTGAAATTCCAAGTTTTTCGAGCTCAAACAACCCAAAAACAAAAAGGTGCCCAGAATGGTATTTCGAGTTTTTGAGGGACTAAACTGCAAAATTTTCAAAAATTCCAAACAGTGACTAGGGTTTATTTGTGATGGCAAACAACTTTTATTTTTGGAGAGTTTCAAGTTTAGTACAAAAATCTCGAGTTTTCAGTTGGGTGTCAAACAACCCTTGTTTTTGAATTTAAATTTGAATTTTTGATGGATTTTTGAATTTCAACCCATAATTCCCTTTTGCATTGATTTTAAATGTACTTTTTAATTCTTTTGACATCAGAGATGTCACAGCCTACCCCCCTTAAAAGGAATCTCGTCCCGAGATTCGATTAAACTTAGGAATAAAGAGGGGAAAGAAATACCTCGGCTTACGAAAGAATGTCGGGGAAGTTCTTCCTAAGATAGTCCTCGGTTTCCCATGTGGCTTCATCTTCGGAGTGATGACTCCACTGAATTTTGTACATTTTAACTCCCTTCCTTCGTGTTTGTCTCTCTTTCTCGTCGAGGATCTTAACGGGATGCTCATCATAAGAGAGATCCGGTTCAACCGAGAGTTCCTCTTGTTCAACAATTTCGGTCGGAACACGAAGACACCTCTAGAGTTGAGAAACATGGAATACATCGTGTACGGCTGAGAGCTTCTCGGGAAGCTTCACTCGATAGGCCACTGGTCCACATTGTTGAGTAATTTCATATGGGCCGATATAACGAGGTGCAAGCTTTCCTTTTAATCCAAATCTTTGCACACCCTTGGTCGGGGAGACCTTAAGATACACGTGATCACCAACTTCAAACTGAAGTGGTTTCCGCCGTTGATCGTAGTAACTCTTCTGCCGTGACTGGGCGGTTCTCAAATTTTCACGAATGATCCTAACCTTTTCTTCTGCTTCCCTTACAAGGTCAGGGCCATAAGTATATCTCTCGCCTGCCTGGGACCAACACAACGGGGTCCGACATCTTCTACCATACAAGGCTTCGAAAGGTGCCATTTTAAGACTTGCTTGGTAGCTGTTGTTATAGGAGAATTCGGCCAGAGATAAACACTTCTCCCAATTCTTTCCATAATGGATAACACAAGCTCGAAGCATGTCCTCAAGTATTTGATTTACCCTTTCCGTCTGCCCATCGGTCTGAGGGTCATATGCTGAACTACGGATCAGTTTGGTGCCTAGGGACAGTTGCAATTGTTCCCAAAAGCGTGCTACGAACGGAGCACCACGATCTGAAATTATCGTCTTGGGTACCCCATGTAGACCAACGATCCGCTCCAAATAAATCTCCGCGTACTTCTTAGCGGCATAAATGGTATTGACCGGAATAAAGTGTGCGGTCTTGGTAAGACGATCCACAATTACCCAAATAGAATCATGCCTCTGAGGGGTTCTGGAAGTCCAACAATGAAATCCATGCTTATATCTTCCCACTTCCATGAGGGAATAGGTAGAGGTTGAAGCGTGCCTGCTACCTTCAAGTGGCTAGCCTTAACCCGCTGGCATGTGTCACATTCCGACACATACGTGGCAATTTCTCGCTTCATTCGAGTCCACCAAAAGTTTTGTTTCAAATCTTGGTACATTTTGGTGCTGCCGGGATGGATAGAAAATTTAGAGAGATGTGCCTCATCCATAATCTTCCTCCGGAGTTCCGTGTTTTTGGGCACCACGAGGCGATGTCCAAACCACATCACTCCCTGTCCATCTAACCGGAAACACTTGTACTTCTCTTTCACCTTCTCTTTTGACAATTTCCTTTTAAGGATTTAATGCTCGCGTCATTTAATTGGGCTACAACAATCTGATCGTGCAAGGTTGGTTCCACTGCAATATGGCTGAAGTACCCGTGTGGAACAATCTCTAAATTGAGCTTTGCCATTTCCTGACACAGGGTGTCAGCGTAGGACTCCACGGAAAGACAATGACAATGAGCCTTGCGGCTTAGTGCATCCGCAACTACATTAGCCTTCCCGGGGTGATAATGCACATTAAGGTCATAGTCCTTTGCTAACTCCAACCATCTTCGCTGTCTCATATTCAAATGTGCCTGAGTGAAAACATATTTGAGGCTCTTGTGGTCTATGTATATGTTGCAGGGAACACCCATCAAATAGTGTCTCCACATCTTGAGAGCATGAATAACCGCTGCTAACTCAAGATCATGCGTGGGGTAGTTTTGCTCATGAGGCCTAAGTGCTCGAGAAGCATAAGCAATGACTCGATTCTCTTGCATGAGGACACAGCCAAGTCCGGTGCCTGATGCATCGCAGTAGACATCATAGGGCTTGGTGCAATCGGGCTGAGCCAAAACTGGGGCTGAAGTTAAATGTCTTCGCAAGGTGTGGAAAGCTTCATCACATTTGTCATTCCACTCAAATTTGACTCCCTTCTTTAAGAGTTCGGTCATGGGCTTTGCAATCCGAGAGAAGTCCGGAATAAAGCGGCGATAATAACCGGCTAACCCAGAAAACTCCGAATCTCGTGGACAGAGGTAGGTGGTTGCCAATCTAGCACCTCTTGCACTTTGGTTGGATCCACGGATATACCATCCTTGGAAACCGTGTGACCTAAGAATTTCACGCTCTCCAACCAGAATTCACACTTGGAGAACTTGGCGTAGAGTTGGTGATCTCTCAACCTTTGAAGAACAATGCGAAGGTGCTCGGCATGCTCTTCCTCATTCTTAGAATATATAAGAATGTCGTCAATGAAAACCACCACAAACTTGTCTAGTTCTGACATGAAGACCGAATTCATGAGGTACATGAAGTAGGCTGGGGCATTGGTGAGTCCAAAAGACATAACCAAGAATTCATAAAGCCCGTAACGTGTGGAAAAGGCAGTCTTTGGAATGTCACTAGGCCTGATCTTTATTTGGTGATAGCCAGAGCGAAGGTCAATCTTGGAGAACACTCTGGCGCCAGCTAGTTGGTCAAACAGGATGTCAATGCGGGGGAGTGGGTACTTGTTCTTAATAGTTACCGCATTGAGAGGCCGGTAATCAATACACAACCTCAAGGAATGGTCCTTCTTCTTCACAAAGATAGCGGGACATCCCCAAGGCGATACACTGGGACGAATGAAACCCTTGTCTAGCAATTCTTGAAGTTGAATTTTTAATTCAGCCAATTCATTGGGTGGCATTCTATATGGTCTCTTTGATATAGGTGCCGTGCCAGGTTGAAGTTCAATCACAAATTCAATGTCCCTATCCGGCGGCATCCCAGGTAAGTCATCCGGAAATACATCGGCATACTCACATACCACCGGAATGTCCTTTAGTTGGGTTTCTACCATTGTATAAGCACACGCATTGGCGCAAGTCCGTTGTGGCAGATATAGCACACTAGGGCCATGCGTAGGCGAGTTTATTTCAACAACTCATTCCGCAACATCTAGCACAACCTTATGTTGAGTCATCCAATTGGCTCCTAACACAATGTCAATTCCTTCCATACCAAGCAGAATTAAATCTGTAGGAAATGTTTTACTTCCCAGCCTGATTGGAACTTTTCGGGTGACTTGGTTGGATGCAATTTTACCTCCCGCAGTTGATATCACATAAGATGATTTGGTATGGTACGATTTTAGTCCGCATTTCACATGAAATCTTGTGCTTATAAAACTATGTGTTGCCCAGAATCAAACAATATCACAGCAGGTTGAGTGCAGATAGGGAAGGTACCAGTCATGTCTGGGGCTCCCTCGGGTAGGTCGGCCAAAGTGGTGTAGTTGAGCCGTCCTTGCCGAACCTGCACACGTTGTTGCTGCTTGCCCTTGCCTTGCTGATTTCCCGGGCGCTGGTTCTGCTGCTTGTTCTGGCGGGCAATCCTTGATAAAGTGATCTTTACTTCCACACTTGAAGCACTGATAGCCGGCTCCAGGGCGAGCTGGCTGCTGTGCATTCGGCCTTGGCGCTTGCTGCTGCTGCGGCGGTGGAGGGAAACGGGGCGCGTTAGGGTGTGGCGGCCTAGCAACCCATCCACCTCCCTGAGGTGCCCTGGACTGTCCTTGCGGTGCAGCCGGGGGAACCAAACGGAATCTCGGCGGTTGCGCGCTCGAAGGTCCACCGGGAGTCTTCCTCTTCTTCTCCGCCTTGTGCACCATATTGGCGTCCACCTGGGCGATGGCAAGGTTCACAAGGTCGCCATATGTGGCTGCACGGGTGGTGGCCAACTGTGCCTTCAACTTGGTGTTAAGGCCACGTCGGAACCTTTCCAGCTTCTTCTCGTCGGAGTCGGCGTGATGACCCGCATATGGGCACAGACCATTGAAGGCCTGGGCGTACTGGAGCACTGTGCGGGTACCCTGGGTCAGCGCCAAAAATTCATTCAACTTCCGCTCTACCAGACCGGCCGGAATGTGATGAGCCTTGAATGCAGCCTTGAACTCATCCCATTCAACCACATGACCCTCCTGCTGCAGGGCCAGGTAGTTCTCCCACCAAGGAGAGCTGGGCCGCGGAGCTGCTGCGCCGCGAACACGACCTTGCGGTTGAGGTGCAAGGCGTCGCCAGGATGGTGAACTTGGACTCGATGGCTCGAATCCAGGTATCGGCCTCCAAGGCTCATCGGCTCGTGAGAATATCGGCGGGTGTGTTGCCAGAAAATCCTCATATCTGGCCACTGAGGCTGAGGGGCCCGCTGACCTCCCTGCTGAAGCATCTGCTGCTGCATCATTTGCTGCTGATGCTGCAGGTTCCGGAGATCTCCGTTTGCGTGGCATACAGCTGCTGCCGACGTCGGAGGTTGCTGCGGTGGAGGAGGTGGCGGCGGCTGTTGCTGCCCCTCTGGCCCCTGCTGGTTAGCGTTGGAGCCACTAGCGTCATGACCGCTGCGGGTGATTGCCATCTGCAGTAGGTACTGTATTAGCCATATTTCATAAGCTTGCATAATGAATGACAAGATAGAACGTGACAATATATTGAAGTGTACTGCGCAGAATGACAGTCGGCACGCAGTTCGGAAGAAAAATCATATCTTCCAACAGGAAACAAGTCAAATGCTCCAATTCGGTCAGTAGCTCGAAATTTCGTGCTCTACAACTTTCATGTTGGGCTCGGATTCAAATTCGGACTGGAACTAAGCCGAAAAATTCAATCTTTAGCTCTCTGCGTTTGCTGTTTCTCAGCAGGCCGAGCTGTAGTGTTTCGGTTGCCATTTTTATTTCGCTTAACCAATAGGGTTGCAATTTGGTAATCATTTTGTTTTGACAAATTCCAAACACTTTGTAGTTCACATCACACAGCCCAGAAATGAATGGAAAACCCATCAATAATTAAAACAAGGTTAGCTGCAGAATGTTTTCAACACAGCTATTACAACTTCATCAAGTTTTGATTTACAAAACCACATCATTAAATTACATTGCACCAAAAGATAACAAGGGGAGCTCAACTCCATCTAGCCTATTACAACATGAAGCCAAAATTTAGGCCTAGCGGAGGAGTAAACTTGCTACTACCACTCTAAAAATCATCTAGGTTGTTAGCGGTAGCCTCGCTGCCCATAGGTGAAGGTGGAGCTGGAAGGGGCGGCATGTCATCCTCGGTGTCCATGTCGGAATCAGGGGCCTCTCCTTCACCATCCCTCCTTCTTGCTCAAGAAGGTGCTGAGCGTCATGGGCGGCTAGCATAGCATTTGCATGCTCCAAGGTACCGTGTACCTTCTCAAGCTCATCCCTTGTTTGTGCTAACTCATTTTTGGGTGTTGTTGTGGCGCAATGTGGAGGTCATTCAATTGCCTCTCCAAGTCAGCAATCATGGCATCTCTAGTGGTCACCTCAATGGACAATGAGGTGCCTCTCAACCCCTATGTCACGGGCACGGGCGGACATGTCCATAGCAAGATTGAGCATCTCGCTCTGCGACCGTCCAAGAAGTGCCTGCATAACGGTGATAGGCTCGGTATCCACCTCATCATCAAGGCGGCTTGCAGCGACGGGTTCGACGCCATCGTCCTAGCATGCTCTCCGCCATCCTCATCAAAGGGGAGCTATGGTAGCGTCTCACCTCCAATGGGGATCATCCGGGGCTGGGCGGTGGGAACAACCAGGTAACAATCCAAGTAATGGTGCTCTACCAAACTCTGGTTCTGAGCCACAGAAAGAGCTAAATGCCATTCAAGCAGCTAGCTCGCACGTCGTCTCCATGTGGTGTTCCATGCACTTCCACCGTCCAGTGGGGAGCTAGGACACGGTGGGTGGCGATATACACCCAACGCACATGGGAAACGAGTCACACCGCGGTCTCCGGATCGATAGTCCTGCTCATACTGTGGCGGTGTAGGTAGTCAAGCGCCTGTAAAACCGACCACAAGATGCTAGGAAAGCCTTCCCATCCAAGCAATCAGAGAGGACGATGTGTTGGGGTGCTGGCCAGGTCAGCGAGGGCGTCCATTCTG
>JACEFO010002023.1:0-22720 GCA_015342445.1 Digitaria exilis | reverse complement strand
CCATGGTCAAATTTCAGATCAAAGCCCCAACCCTAACTTTCATTCAAATTCAAAATCCATTCAAAACAATACGAGATTTGAAAAAGTACAGGGAGGACATGATGGAGAAGTTCCCGGAGAGTCCAGGGATGCTCTCGAACGTCCGGGGAACGCTCCAACAAAAAAATCAATGGGAGAACTCTTTTTCTTTGAGAGGAGGAAGAAAGAGAGGAGGTGGGGAACAAATGGCTCGGTTGGAGAAGGAGAAGGAAAGAAGAATATATCTTGCTGCGGCCTGGGCCCACAAGCGTCGGCCCGCACCGAACGGTCCGGCCATGAGGGGCAGATGGTCCGCCATATAAAATCGGCGACCTCCCAACTTCGAACTTCTCTAGTATAAAAACTTTCATAACCGACGAAGTGTCTGCCACACATACTCGAATGGAACGGTTCTCCTCTCAAGTAATTTTTGACCACCGACAGACACTCCTCTCTGTATAAATAACTGACTTCTGCGTGAACCGTCTCGTATCTCACGGACAGGTCCCGCCTCTGCCTCTAAATTCTCGACGCCAGAAGTTCCACTTTTGAATTGAAATCTAGATCTGATTTTGTCATCATTGGCTCACAGATTGTGATATATGCATGGAGTATATCACTTTGAGATCATATTTATATGATGATATATCATGAGTTAACCAAATTTGATTGATAATGACATGACCGGCATTATGACATCAAAAACCACTCAAAATAATGCCATACACTACAAGAAAGAATATGCACACAGTGAGATATGAAGAAGCTCAAGTTATCCAACATGCCACTCTTGTGTCAATCCACATTGTGAGATATCAATCGATATTTATGTTCCCTCATTCTCAATTCACAAAATTCTCCTCCATTCCAAATGGCTTGTTAACAATATCGCGCCGAATTGATCATCTAGTCCCATGGCCAAAACTATCAACATCTCCCTTCCTCACACTGATCTCCTATCAAGTGATTCCAATGTCCAATATGCTTTTCTTCTTCCCATGTTTGAACGGATTGCTCTGCAAGCTTAATCGGCCACTCTTCTGTTCGATATCACAAAATTCGCAAGAACTGTCGGTAACCTTCATACCATCACGTATCCAAGAGTTTTGCTTCATCCATATAACAATTGAGCACAATTCAACTTAGCGGCTCAATATACTTCCGTCTTCGGTGGTTTGAAGGGCTACTATTTTTTCTTAAGTTTCTCCAACAAACATGTCCTCCAAGGAAATTGACATCCACCACTGGTGAACACTTTTCTATGTCAACTTCAACTCGTCAATATCGCACCTGAATAACTCCAATCAACCACGAATTTAGCACATTTGTAAGCCAAATACCAATGTATGTATCTTCAAATATTTTAATATCTTTTTACCAACCACCACACATTCTGTCTGATTCATCTTGATGAAATACCTCCATGGCGCAATACCTGCACTACACAATCCATAATTGTTTAACTAGATGCGTGCAAGAATCAAAGCAAAACTATGTCAATTCGAAGAGCATGTGCTATTATAAGTGTTCAACATCAACCGATTAGCCTCCCATATCAAATCAAGATGCCATTTGATGCCATATTTTTAGTTTTTCATTGGCTTTGCTTCCATAATACCAACTTTTTCAATAAATCCTTCAAATATGTTTGATTGGGATATAAAATTCCCTGTTAGAGTTTTCCCTAGTGAGTTTTACGCTTGATTTCTTTTTAAGTCTCATGATAAGAAATTCAATTCACCATCATTGACATTCAAACTCTTTGATATCAATTTCACCAAAATTCTACAATAAATCTTAGTTAGTTGACCCAAAGATAATATCAATCAACATATAATTGACAAATAAACATATCATCTCCAAATAGCTTAGTGGAACAATGTAGTGTCCTACCATCCGCCAATTTTGAAGCCCTTAGAAACAAAAAATCCCTAAGCCTCCTCATACCAAGCATGAGGTGCTGCTTCAACCATAGAGAAGCTTTAGAAAGTTTAATACACTATGATTTGGCTCTTTGGATCCTCAGAAACCAGGGGTTGCTCCACAAATACACTCAGTCATTAAGTCTACCATTTAAACAAAGCATTTTTAACATCCATTTGATACAATTTTATATCATGTGAAAAGCATAGGCTAAAAGAATTCAATAGCTTTAATCTAGCTACAGGAGGCAAAGGTTTCACCCAAATCCAAACCTTCAATTGAGTGTAGCCTTGAGCTAACCAACCTTGCCTGTTTCTCACCACCCAATGCCATTTCATCTTGCTGTTTCGGAAACCCCATTTTGTGCCAATGACTGTAATAATTCTCTTGGCCTCTCCACTAATTCCCAATACTTCTTTCTAGTGAAGTTATTGAGCTCTTCATGAATGGCATTATTCCACATTTACCATCTTGGGGCTTCATCTACATGGTTAGGTTCAAGAGAGGACACAAAGGAATAATTTTCACAAAAGAAAGCAATATGAGAGCTAGTTTTGAAACCCTTACTAAGTTATCACCAACTATTAGTTCAATGAGGTGTCTTTTCAATGCATGGTGAATTCTGTTATAGTATCATTTGGCTCTTGTGTTGAGGTAGAAAGTATGGAGTTAGAATTCAAATTAGCTTGCTCTTAGAAATTATCATATGATTTCTTAATTTGTCATTTATGAGCTTGATCAGTATGTGAGAAGTGGATGGATGAACCCTTGTTGAATCCAAAATTTCTTCCTCTCATTGTTTTCTTCCTCTTGGTTTCACATCACATAGAAAGATTTTTGTAGCTCATTCAAACTCTCATTTCTCAAGTTGCCTTCATTTTCATCTCTTCTGGAGAGATTGATTCATCAAATCAACATCATAAATTTCTTCAACAATACCATGAGTTTTGTTATATACTCTTAAGCCTTGCTACATGATGAATATCAAGAAGAAAACCTCATCACATTTACTTTTAAATTTTGACAATCTAGCTCCCTTCTTGAGAATGTAGCACTTGCATCCAAAACCCAAAATAGAAATGTTTGGCTTTCTTCCAATCAATAATTCATATGGTGTCTTGCTCAAAATTCTATGATAATAATAGCCTATTTGATGCATGAGAAGCGGTTGTTAATTGCTTCGGCCCAAAAACTATCTGAAACTTTATATTCAGAAAGCATAGTTCTTGTCATATCAATCAAAGTTCTATTTTTCCTCCTAACAAGACCATTTTGCTCCGGAGTATATATTAGATGAGAATTCATGCTTGATGCCGTTGTCATCAACAATCATCAATTCTAGAATTTTTGAATTCACTTCATTGTCACTCTCTCACTTTCTTCACTCTAAGCTCAAATTCATTTTCGGCTTTTGTCAAAAATTTCTCGAAAATGCCACATACATCGGCCTTATCATGAAGAAAGAAAACCCAAGTATATCTAGAGAAATCATCCACAATGACAAGACAACAACAATTTTCACCATACTTCTATATGTTGTTGGTTCAAATAAATCCATATGCAATAATTCCAATGGCCTAGTGGTTGACATGACACTTTTGGTGGGATGTGAATTTTGCCACTTGCTTTTCGACTTGACAAGCACTACACATTTATCTTTTTCAAATTTCACATCTATCAACCCAACAACAAGATCATATTTCAAAAGCCTATTGAGTTGCTTCCTACCAACATGTCCAAGCCTTCTATGCCACAACCAACCTTTAGATGACTTAGAGAATAAGCACATTGTCAAGTTAGTTTTGCTAGATGAGAAATAAACAAGATATAAATTTTCATGCCTAAAACCTTCAAAGATTTAACCTCAACTCTATCACTAGTGAATATGCATTTATAGCCAAGATCACAAAGTTGAGTTTACCGACAATAAATTGAACTTGAGAGAGATTGACCAACACACATTGGAGAGAGAATGATCATTAGAAATTGCAACTTTTCCCAAACCTTTCACTTCTCCCTTGCTATTATCACAAAGGTAATATTGTCATAATCGGCGGCTTCATCATCAATAGAAGAGAACATATTTGAATCACCGGTCATATGTTGTGAACAACCACTGTCAAGAACCCAATGCCTCCCTCCGGACTTGTAATTCACCTACAAATAAAAATTAGTTTTTTTTAGGTACCCAACCTTGCTTGGGTCCATGGGGGTTAGTGACCAAAGATGTTGGCACGCTCCAAATGGCATTCTTTTTAGCACCGAGTTTAGGTTCCCAACATATTTAGCAAAAGCATATCCACTACAATTTTTGTTAATTACATAACAAGTATCAAAGATTCCAAAGGATACATCATTCTTATTTGAGCATTTACCAACACTCATATGACCATTGCTTTTCCTCAAGATATGACTTATGAGAGACAGCAGCCTTTTTACCTTTGCTCTTTCTCTCATAGAAGTCTTGTTGTCTTCCCAAATCTCAACATTCTTACCTATGCTCTTTACAAAAGTGGTCTTGTGAGGAACAAAAGCATTCTTACCCTTTTTGGGGTAAACTTCCAACACCCTCACAACGCAAAGCAAAATCTTTGGTTTCCCAAGAGACGTCTAAATTCTTTTTCACTATTAAACCATTCTTGCCTAAACATTCATTTTCCTTTCTAAGCATGTCATTTTCAACAAATAAAAAGTGTATCACAAGGGTAAATCCATTATTATCAAAGCATGAAGCATCAATTAAATTACTAGAAGGCATAGATGAACTAGAAGCACATGACAAGTCATTCAAAATATACATTGGGTGCTAATGCTAGTGGTGACTTTGTTTTCATAAGGTAGAAAAAGTTTTATGAACTTCCTCAAGCTTCTCATGAGTTTCTTTTAGATTCTCATGAGATGTCTTTAGCTCCTCATGGGAATCTTGAAGAGCTTTGTAACTCCTTTTCAATTCCTTCAATTTAGCCTTTTCTTTGCTCATGTAATCATCGGCATCACTAAGCATTTGAACAAGGACATCATAAGAAAATTCAGCATTGTCAAGTCTGCTATCATGTGATACCTTTGCCTTACCTTTTGCCATAAGACAATGAGGTGAAGAGAAGAGAGATGGAGCCTTCTTGATGGCGATGCCGGCAACTCCCTTGGAGGACTTGTCATCCTCATCATCACTATCATCGGAATCGGAGCTTGCATCAGAATTCCACTCAACATAATATACTTGACCATTCTTCTTCTCTTGAAAAAACCTTCTCTTCTTCTTCTCACCATCCTTCTTCTTCTTCTTCTTGTTTGGGCAATTCATTTCAATGTGCCCTTTTTTCATCACACTCAAAGCATATGTTGTCATCAAATGCATTTTTCTTGGAGAACTTCCCTTTGTCATAGCTCTTGCCCTTCATCAACTTCTTGAATCTTCTCATCGGAATTCTCTTCATTCTCACTCTCTTCATTTTTATCTTCCTTTGAAGATTGAGCCTTTAGAGAAATACTCTTTTTTTGCCGTCATCATTAGAAACCCCATGAGCTTCATTTTGTGACTTCTTGAAAATATCATGAGTGGTCACTTCTCCAATATTTGGGTGGGTGTTTTCTTCTTCAAATCTTCTCTCACAAGCATAGTGACAATTGTATCATATTTGCTTGGGAGGCTTCTAAGAAAAGTGTGACCAAAACATAATTTTTGATCTCATGACCAAGATTTCTCAATTCATTCACAATCTCATTCAATCTTTTGAACATAGTTGGAACATCTTCATCTTTTTCCATTTTGAAATTTCCAAACTTTCCTTTGAACACAAATAGCATGGCTTCCTTTACCGTTGAGGTGCCTTCATGAATTTCCATAAGTTTCACCCAAATATCATGAGCATTTGCCTCATTTTTTATTCTATTGAACTCATTCAAATTAAGAGCACTATATAGCACATTCATGGCTTCATCATTGAGAGCACCATTTCCATTATCAAGATTTGTTCTATTGTCCTCATCAAGAATAACATAGCCATCTTCAACAACTCTCCACATTTTTCTACTAATAGCCTTGAGATGAACCGTCATTCTAGTTTTCCAATAATCATAATTTGTTTCATCAAAGAATGGTGCCCTCCCCACATGAACATTATCACTAGCCATAATCCTACTCCGGGATGATTAAATCCTTAATCAAAGGAGACCTAGGCTCTTGATACCACTTGTAGGATTGAGGATTACCGACTAGAGGGGGGTGAATAGGTGGTTTTAAACTAAAAGCACAACACTAGAGAATTTAATTAGAAACACTAGATAAATTCTACAACTAGTGAAACTAGCCTATATCAAAGGTTTGCAACCTAGGGTGACAAGATACAATTCAAATTCTAGGTAATCAAATGCTCAAAGTGAATTTCTTGTAAATAAATGAGGGAAAGAAATAACTGACGACACAAGCAATTTTTCCCGTGGTGTCGATGACTTGCCGGTCACCCCTAATCCATGTTGAGGTGGATTCAAAGCTTCCAATTGCTCCTCTACCAAGAATCCACTTAGTGTATGAGCCAATCTAGGAATCAATGAACCGCTCCAAACCTTTTTCCACTAGAGATGCTTTTCACCACACTGGTGAGGCAAAGCTCATGAACCTCTAAACAAGAATGAATCAAAGGCTTCTTCAAAATCTTCTTGAAGAGCTCAATGAATACCAATCTCCAAGCCGTCTAGGAGGCGGCAACCTCCAAGAGTAACAAATCAACAACCTTGCTTGAAGAAATCCTTGTGCTTCAAAGCTCAAACCTTTCTGTCTAGCACTAGATGCCTCTTTATCTCACCAAAAATGCAATCCAATGCTATGTGAGTGAGAGAGAGGGAGTGGAGAGCTCAAATGTGTGTTGCAAGTGAGTGGAATGGCCAAAGGGAGGTCCCCATGCCGGCCACACCTCTATTTATAGAGGGGTACCTCAAATCCAACCGTTATGTTTAAATTCCACGTTTTCTGCGAACTCGCGGACCGTCCGCCCTACCAGAATCGGACGGTCCGCCATTATAAAACCAACGGCTATGCGTCACATCACAGCGTGTCAGAACCGACCATTGTTCAAAAATCAGACCGTCCACCCACTGGTGGCAGACCGTCCGCCGTTCATTCCACATTTACAAGGAACGGGCGACGTTCGGACATGTCCGAACATTTGCCAGCGACCGTCCTCGACACAGGGCTGGACCATCCGCAGTGAAGTTTGAAATCCACCAAAGAGCGCTGAGCCTCAGTCCAAAAAGGTATCAACGCCGGACCATCCGGTCCCCCAGAGCCGGCCGTCCGCAGTTGATGCTCAAATCCACTAGAAAGCACCGAGCCTCAGTGCAACTTTTCTTATAGAGGCGGACCGTCCGCCGTGCCTGGCTGGACCGTCCGCCGTGTGCATTTTAAGCATATTTTCAGTTAGTAAATAACTCTCATCTATATGCATGCAAATCCAAGACTTTGAGCAATGTGGCACTATTAACTCGTCAAGCAAATGTAAATTGATCTCTCTTGATAGTACAGCTATGTAGCCTACAAATACGGTCAATTTACTTCTCTAATCACCTCTTGACAGGCAAAAAGGAAATTCCTATCTTTATACCTTTTGATAGAGCTGGAGCGCCCAATCTTTCAGTGAGTGGAGATAACTTCGATTTGGTGGAAGTAGACCCTCACGATCCGACTACGACGAGTGAACCCAAAGCGCCAATGCAATCGCTGAACCAACTCCCTGTGGTTACCGACCTTGCGGATGCAAGATCAGCGTGATCACGAAGATCAATTCCTGTACGCAATCGGAGAACGAACAAGAACGAGAGGCGAGCAATCTATATATCACTCAAAGGTGGGGTTCTGAATCACGAGGACAGCACGTATTTGTGCGTGTTCGAGAGTAGCTAAAGCTAGATGTAAAACAAAACTCAAGTCTAAAACAAAAGAGAGGTTTGTCTAAATAGAGGGGGGCGCACGCCCCTAGGGCGCCCAGAGGGGGGCATGCCCCTGGTGACGCCCACCCTAATGGGGCCACCCTAGTGGGCCAGCATCTTGTCTTCTGGGCCTTCATTCTTCAATAGCATGATGTGGTTTAATTCCCGCGCACGGCCCACGTAACGGGCCCAGATGGTGGTGCAGGTGGTGATGACTCCTGAGCTTCTGGCGCCTGATCTTCTGGCGCCTGGATTGTAGACGACGTAGGTGTAACGCGTGGTGTAGGTGGTGTCCTCATGATCCTCCCCTTCTTGAAGCGAAGTCATCCTCGATGGTAAGTCCTCGTCCTCGCCCGCATATGGTGTCAAATCTGCAACATTAAAACTAGTGGAAACACCAAACTCCGCAGGCAGGTCAAGAATATAAGCATTATCATTAATCTTGGTTAGCACTTGAAAAAGGGCCAGCAGCGCGAGGCATTAATTTAGAGCGGCGCAAAGTTGGAAAATGATCCTTGCGCAAGTGCAACCAAACCAATGTCACCAGGTTCAAAAGTAACAAATTCTCGACCCTTACTACCTACAACCTGATATTTAGCATTAGCAGCAACAATATTGTGTTGAGTTTGTTCATGTAAAGTAATCATTTGGTCAATATGTGCAACAGCATCTAGATGTGGAGCATCAGCAGCATCAAGAGAAAACAAATCAATAGGTGCTCACAGAATGTAACCGTATACAATCTGAAAAGAACACATCTTTGTAGAAGAATGTGTTGCATGATTATAAGCAAACTCAACATGAGGCAAGCAATCCTCCAACGTTTCAAGTTCTTGTCTAAAACAGCCCTAAGCATGGTAGACAAGGTTCGATTAACCACCTCAGTTTGCCCATCAGTCTGAGGTGACAAGTTGTGCTAAACAGCAATTTAGTTCCCAATTTATTCCAAAGCGATCTCCAAAAATGACTGAGAAACTTAGCATCACGATCAGAGACTATTGTATTTGGAATACCATGCAAACGAATAATCTCGGGAAAGAACAATTCAGCAACAGTGCTAGCATCATCAGTCTTATGACAAGGTATGAAATGAGCCATTTTGGAGAATCGATCAACAACCACAAAAATGCTATCCCTCCCCTTCTTAGTTCGAGGCAATCCCAAAACAAAATCCATAGAAATATCAAGCCAAGGAGAAGAAGGGACGGGCAAAGGCATATACAAACCATGGTTATTCAATCGGGACTTAGCTTTCTGACATGTAGCGTAGTGTGCAACAAGGCGCTCGACATCACGGCGCATCCAGGGCCAAAAAAGTGAGCAGCCAGCACCTCATGCGTCTTGTAAACGCCAAAGTGTCCCATGAGACCGCCTCCATGCGCTTCCTGTAACACAAAAGACGAACCGAGCTTCCTGGAACACACAGCTTGTTAGCACGAAACAGAAAACCATCCTGCATATGGAATTTGCCCCATGGTTTACCCGTCATACAATGTACAAAGGCATCTTTAAAAATCAGCGTTGTCGACATATTGATCTTTCATAGTATGCAACCCAAAGATTTTAAAATCTAACTGAGACAGCATAGTATATCGACGAACAAAGCAGCAGCAATGTCATTTTCCTTCCCGTTCTTGTGTTTAATAATGTAAGGGAAAGACTTAATGAATTCTACCCAATTAGCATGACGGCGATTCAGATTTATTTGGGTACGAATAAGTTTCAAAGCCTCATGATCAGAATGAATAATGAACTCACGATGCCAAAGATAGTGCTGCCATGTTTGCAAAGTGCGAACCAAAGCATACAACTCCTTATAATATGTAGAATATCTCAGACTAGGACCGCTTAATTTTTCACTAAAGTAAGCAACCGGTTTTCCTTCTTGCAACAAAACAGCACCTAGTCCAATACTGCTAGCATCACATTCAAGTTCAAACACATTATTAAAATCAGGCAGTTGCAAGAGGGGAGCATGTGTTAACTTATCTTTCAAAGTGTTAAACGCTACTTCCTGCGAGTCGCTCCAAGCGAATGGCACACCCTTCTTTGTAAGCTCATGTAGAGACGCACGAACCTGCGGTAGAAACTTGCAAGTCCAAGAAAGCTTTGAATATGTGTAACCGTTGTCGGTGTAGGCCATTCCCGAATGGCATCGATCTTGCTGCTGTCCACCTAATGCCTTGTGGAGTAACAACATAGCCAAGAAACGAGACGCGTTGTGTGCAAAAGATTCATTTTTCCATGTTAGCAAACAATTTAGCAGCCCGCAACGCATCAAAAACAGCACGCAGATGTTCTAAATGCTCTTCCATAGACTTGCTGAATATGAGAATATCATCAAAATAGACAACAACAAACAATCCTATGAAAAGCCTCAGAACTTCATTCATCAAACGCATAAAAGTGCTGGGAGCATTAGTCAATCCAAACGGCATAACCAACCATTCATATAAGCCAAATTTCGTTTTCAAAGCCGTTTTCCATTCATCACCGAGTTGCATACGAATCTGGTGGTAACCACTACGCAAATCAATCTTAGTGAAAATAATGGCACCACTAAGCTCATCTAACATGTCATCAAGACGTGGTATAGGATATCAATAACGAATGGTGATTGTGGCGGACCACTCCGAAATTATTCCAAGTTAAGTACCTCGGGACCACTAATCAAGTAGTCAGGCACTTAATCCGGAATAAGCTGGAGCGCCATCGGATTAAACCCGATTAACCACGTTCTTTTCTCGATCGAAACAACAGCACGCCCACACGAAGGTGAGTTCCAGAGATTACAACATTCCACAAATTGACATACATAAATAGAATCTCAAAGTTATTACAAACCAAGTTCAAATTTAAATCAGAGTATAAAAGTCTTGCATCAGAAATAAAAAAAGTTCATTGCAGCGGAAGAAAATCTAACGACGATACAAATAACACCATGCTGAAGCCTGCCACGGTGCTACTCCTCCCGATCCTCGGCAGAGGACGGAACCCACTCGATGTGCCATCCAGGGGGAACCTGGGTAGGCCAAGTCAAAGCATCGACGGCTACATCCAACATGGTACCTGTAAATCAATGCCACAAGCAAGGCTGAGTATACTAATACTCAGCAAGGCTTACCCGTCGGGTGAAATCTACATCACCGACATCTAGACAATGAGAGGCCTTTGGCTGGTGGGTTTGTTTGCCAAAAAGCAACTAAAAGTAGGTCCTTGCCTTCAAGTTTTAGCATCATATTCTAGTAAATTTAACCATTCTAGATTAGCATCCTCTCTAAGCATACAAGTGGTGCAATACAATTTAATTCATAGAACAAGTTTATCAATCTCAAAGTTCCACTTGTTACTCAATGTAGCAAGGCGGTCAAGCAGTCTCATTAACCGCGAGAAGCGGACAGTTCGAACCGAATTTGTGCTACCTGGCCAGGGGAAACCCAACATACACGGATACTATGCTTGCTATAAAAGGTACAAGCGTTTCCCAACCTTTCCCATCGATCCACAATTCGGAACCGGGTCCATTTCCTTAGGATAAAGGTTTACTGCTTCACTCACAGTCTCACGCATATATCCACAAGTGTACGGCAGGGGAAAACAAAGTTTCCAAGGAGAGATGGCTATCGGCCCTAGCTGCTTCAATCTGGTACCGGGCTTACCGACTCCCATATATCGGCATGCATGTGGTACGTTCAAAAAACTTGACACACTCAACCTCACATTTCGACCTTAAATCAATTATCATACACGGACGGGAGATCTACATCTATCATCCCGCCCGTCAATCCTTATGATTCCAACATAAGTAAAGACAAGCAATTCCTATGTCTCGCGAGTGACAGAAAATCACTCGACTTGTAACGGACCTAAAGCAATGCCCTATCGATCCTTTCATACTAGTGTTGCAAGTCATAGGTATTAGGAAAAGTGCAGCTAAGGTATTCAATCAACTCCTTGAAACGTAAATGCACAAGCATAAGGAATTCATAGATGCATAATTTTAGAAGTCAGGTCATGCTCCGGGGCTTGCCTTCTTGCTCAAGCTGGGGGTTAGCCTCCGGGTTGGTCGATCCTGCACCGGCACCTTCCTCCGGGACTCCTTCCTCGTCAGCGGGGATGAGGTGGTAGTTGCCATCTGGAATAGCGCCTTCTACATGAGATGCATAGCTTAAGGTGGCTGCCTAATGATTCTAAGATTAAGGCCTTGAAGGCCATATTCACCTAGACATGCTTAAGCACTACTATTTTCCTCACAATTAAAGTAGTGGGGGGGGGGGGAAACTTTTATTTGTCTTCGATGGTGATTGTGTACATATATAAAAGAATTCTATTTATTATTTACAAATTAGGGTGCTGTTCTGGAATTTCAGATTCCCTTTATTTTATTCTAACTAACTAACAAAAAGGTTTATTCTTCTATATAAATCAATTTCCATTTAGATTACTTCTCATTTTTGTTTCTCCTTTTCTGTTCATCATTTTTATCTATAAACTTTATGACAGCTACTGGAGTATAAGAGCTAAGCTCACTCCAAAATTTAGCTAAATCTGAGCTACACATAATTTATTAAAAATAAATCAATCAGCTGTCTGCAGAAATGAAATAAAATCATATAAAATTGAAAATTCATCCTTTTCAGGAGATTTTCCTACCAAAGCCAGCCTTAAGCATGAGGAGGGCTCTGGCCAAGTGGTGGCTCAAAATAACCCTTGGACAGTCCTCAATAAATTTCAATCCAAAACACATATTTATTTATTTGCTAGTCTAAACAGAGCAAAAATTAAGTTTTTCATTTTTAACAGGTGTGCTAACAAGTTTTTAGTCCTCTGGAGCAAAATGGTGATTTTTCACTGCACAGATTATTTTTAATGATTTCTGTACTGCAAAAAGACAGGAAACACATTTTAATACATAACTGGAGCTACACTGCATATTTTTAGGTCCCCTTTGGACACAAGCTGTCCAAAGTCACTACAAACAACATATCCAAAGATCAACCCTAGCGGAGCTCTGGATTTGAAATGGTGCACAAGTTTCAATTTCCACAGTTTGAATTTTAATTCAAAAACGGTTCATCAAAGTATACACATGCCTAAAGGAGATTGGAGTTTACAATCTCACGAATCCAGGGAGTATTTTTGTGCATTTTTCTGATTTTGTACGATTTTTAACGGATTTTACAAGATTCAGGAAAATTAGATCTAGGTTAAGAATCTTTTTACGCCGGGAACCCTAGAACTTTCAAAACCTTTCAAACTAGTCCCTGACTTTTGCACGGAGGACCCTAGAAAAACGAAGACGATGAACTTATGCCCTCGGCTTTCGCCGGAGTTGCGCCGGCCAAACGGCGGCGAGCTAGGGTCGGGCAAGTGGGGGAAAAGCATCAGTGGCTCACCACGAGTCGATTGGTGGCGGTTGGGAGGCCGGGGAAGCTCGAGTTTCGCCGGCGACGAGCGGTGGCGGTGCGGCCGCCGCGACTGCTACGCCGGTGAGGTTGGAGGCGTTCGTCGGGGTTTGAAGGGTCCTAGAGCACCAGTGGAGCTCGAGGAAGCTAATGGCGTGCTCGGTTGACCTCGGGGACGGCTCGGAGTAGGGTCTCGACGTGCGGGTGCTCCGGCGGCCGAAAATCGCGATTGGGGGAAATCTTGATTTCTCGCCGGAGAAGCGACAATAGCTTGGGGGAAGTGGGGGGATTTGGAGCTAGGGTAGAGGTCTAGCTTCGTGCGCGATGAATTTGGGAATGGTGGAGAGTGGAAGGAGAATTTCTCGGTGAAGCTCGGCTCGGTCCGTGCGACGCGAGGAAGAAGACGACAGAGCGAGCGCGGGGAAGTGAAAATGGCTAAGTGCGAACTGAGGGGAAGGGGTGTGAGTGCTCGGTGGAGTGCTTGGGCACGCGAGGGAGGCACTGTGCTGCCTCGGGAGCGTGCGAGCGCACGGCGCGGCGCGAGCAGACCGCCATGAATGCGGCGCGAGCTCGGGCAGCGCGCGAACGACTCGACCGGGCGAAGATATCCTTGAGTGACGTCGAGGGATCCTCTACAGTGCTCTTGGAGCGTAGCGGGACGGTATCGCGGCCTGCAGAGCGCTCAGCGCGGCGCGAGCGCGCGTGCGGCCACGGCGGCGCGCGACCGGCATGATGGCGTCCGCGGCGCGAGGCGAGGCGGCTTGACGACGGCGACGCGACGGCTCGGGAGGGGCTGGACAAGTGCTAGGTGACAAGCGCCATCATCCTCCGCGGCTCGGCCAGCTAGGCGCTGCCTGCGCCGCTCGCCGGCCACGTGGCGGCCGAGCTCCGGCCAGCGCAGGGGGCGCGCCAGGGGCACTGTTGGCGCCCGTGGAGCTCCGTTTACCATTTCGAATTTTCTCCAAAAACTTGAACTGAACTTGAAAAAGTGTGAAAATAAAAGTTGGAGTTTGGGAGATGGGACACAACTTTCTTTTTGGGGTGAACCTGAAATTCCAAGTTTTTCGAGCTCAAACAACCCAAAAACAAAAAGGTGCCCAGAATGGTATTTCGAGTTTTTGAGGGACTAAACTGCAAAATTTTCAAAAAATTCCAAACAGTGACTAGGGTTTATTTGTGATGGCAAACAACTTTTATTTTTGGAGAGTTTCAAGTTTAGTACAAAAATCTCGAGTTTTCAGTTGGGTGTCAAACAACCCTTGTTTTGAATTTAAATTTGAATTTTTGATGGATTTTTGAATTTCAACCCATAATTCCCTTTTGCATTGATTTTAAATGTACTTTTTAATTCTTTTGACATCAGAGATGTCACAGCCTACCCCCCTTAAAAGGAATCTCGTCCCGAGATTCGATTAAACTTAGGAATAAAGAGGGGAAAGAAATACCTCGGCTTACGAAAGAATGTCGGGGAAGTTCTTCCTAAGATAGTCCTCGGTTTCCCATGTGGCTTCATCTTCGGAGTGATGACTCCACTGAATTTTGTACATTTTAACTCCCTTCCTTCGTGTTTGTCTCTCTTTCTCGTCGAGGATCTTAACGGGATGCTCATCATAAGAGAGATCCGGTTCAACCGAGAGTTCCTCTTGTTCAACAATTTCGGTCGGAACACGAAGACACCTCTAGAGTTGAGAAACATGGAATACATCGTGTACGGCTGAGAGCTTCTCGGGAAGCTTCACTCGATAGGCCACTGGTCCACATTGTTGAGTAATTTCATATGGGCCGATATAACGAGGTGCAAGCTTTCCTTTTAATCCAAATCTTTGCACACCCTTGGTCGGGGAGACCTTAAGATACACGTGATCACCAACTTCAAACTGAAGTGGTTTCCGCCGTTGATCGTAGTAACTCTTCTGCCGTGACTGGGCGGTTCTCAAATTTTCACGAATGATCCTAACCTTTTCTTCTGCTTCCCTTACAAGGTCAGGGCCATAAGTATATCTCTCGCCTGCCTGGGACCAACACAACGGGGTCCGACATCTTCTACCATACAAGGCTTCGAAAGGTGCCATTTTAAGACTTGCTTGGTAGCTGTTGTTATAGGAGAATTCGGCCAGAGATAAACACTTCTCCCAATTCTTTCCATAATGGATAACACAAGCTCGAAGCATGTCCTCAAGTATTTGATTTACCCTTTCCGTCTGCCCATCGGTCTGAGGGTCATATGCTGAACTACGGATCAGTTTGGTGCCTAGGGACAGTTGCAATTGTTCCCAAAAGCGTGCTACGAACGGAGCACCACGATCTGAAATTATCGTCTTGGGTACCCCATGTAGACCAACGATCCGCTCCAAATAAATCTCCGCGTACTTCTTAGCGGCATAAATGGTATTGACCGGAATAAAGTGTGCGGTCTTGGTAAGACGATCCACAATTACCCAAATAGAATCATGCCTCTGAGGGGTTCTGGGAAGTCCAACAATGAAATCCATGCTTATATCTTCCCACTTCCATGAGGGAATAGGTAGAGGTTGAAGCGTGCCTGCTACCTTCAAGTGGCTAGCCTTAACCCGCTGGCATGTGTCACATTCCGACACATACGTGGCAATTTCTCGCTTCATTCGAGTCCACCAAAAGTTTTGTTTCAAATCTTGGTACATTTTGGTGCTGCCGGGATGGATAGAAAATTTAGAGAGATGTGCCTCATCCATAATCTTCCTCCGGAGTTCCGTGTTTTTGGGCACCACGAGGCGATGTCCAAACCACATCACTCCCTGTCCATCTAACCGGAAACACTTGTACTTCTCTTTCACCTTCTCTTTTGACAATTTCCTTTTAAGGATTTTAATGCTCGCGTCATTTAATTGGGCTACAACAATCTGATCGTGCAAGGTTGGTTCCACTGCAATATGGCTGAAGTACCCGTGTGGAACAATCTCTAAATTGAGCTTTGCCATTTCCTGACACAGGGTGTCAGCGTAGGACTCCACGGAAAGACAATGACAATGAGCCTTGCGGCTTAGTGCATCCGCAACTACATTAGCCTTCCCGGGGTGATAATGCACATTAAGGTCATAGTCCTTTGCTAACTCCAACCATCTTCGCTGTCTCATATTCAAATGTGCCTGAGTGAAAACATATTTGAGGCTCTTGTGGTCTATGTATATGTTGCAGGGAACACCCATCAAATAGTGTCTCCACATCTTGAGAGCATGAATAACCGCTGCTAACTCAAGATCATGCGTGGGGTAGTTTTGCTCATGAGGCCTAAGTGCTCGAGAAGCATAAGCAATGACTCGATTCTCTTGCATGAGGACACAGCCAAGTCCGGTGCCTGATGCATCGCAGTAGACATCATAGGGCTTGGTGCAATCGGGCTGAGCCAAAACTGGGGCTGAAGTTAAATGTCTTCGCAAGGTGTGGAAAGCTTCATCACATTTGTCATTCCACTCAAATTTGACTCCCTTCTTTAAGAGTTCGGTCATGGGCTTTGCAATCCGAGAGAAGTCCGGAATAAAGCGGCGATAATAACCGGCTAACCCAGAAAACTCCGAATCTCGTGGACAGAGGTAGGTGGTTGCCAATCTAGCACCTCTTGCACTTTGGTTGGATCCACGGATATACCATCCTTGGAAACCGTGTGACCTAAGAATTTCACGCTCTCCAACCAGAATTCACACTTGGAGAACTTGGCGTAGAGTTGGTGATCTCTCAACCTTTGAAGAACAATGCGAAGGTGCTCGGCATGCTCTTCCTCATTCTTAGAATATATAAGAATGTCGTCAATGAAAACCACCACAAACTTGTCTAGTTCTGACATGAAGACCGAATTCATGAGGTACATGAAGTAGGCTGGGGCATTGGTGAGTCCAAAAGACATAACCAAGAATTCATAAAGCCCGTAACGTGTGGAAAAGGCAGTCTTTGGAATGTCACTAGGCCTGATCTTTATTTGGTGATAGCCAGAGCGAAGGTCAATCTTGGAGAACACTCTGGCGCCAGCTAGTTGGTCAAACAGGATGTCAATGCGGGGGAGTGGGTACTTGTTCTTAATAGTTACCGCATTGAGAGGCCGGTAATCAATACACAACCTCAAGGAATGGTCCTTCTTCTTCACAAAGATAGCGGGACATCCCCAAGGCGATACACTGGGACGAATGAAACCCTTGTCTAGCAATTCTTGAAGTTGAATTTTTAATTCAGCCAATTCATTGGGTGGCATTCTATATGGTCTCTTTGATATAGGTGCCGTGCCAGGTTGAAGTTCAATCACAAATTCAATGTCCCTATCCGGCGGCATCCCAGGTAAGTCATCCGGAAATACATCGGCATACTCACATACCACCGGAATGTCCTTTAGTTGGGTTTCTACCATTGTATAAGCACACGCATTGGCGCAAGTCCGTTGTGGCAGATATAGCACACTAGGGCCATGCGTAGGCGAGTTTATTTCAACAACTCATTCCGCAACATCTAGCACAACCTTATGTTGAGTCATCCAATTGGCTCCTAACACAATGTCAATTCCTTCCATACCAAGCAGAATTAAATCTGTAGGAAATGTTTTACTTCCCAGCCTGATTGGAACTTTTCGGGTGACTTGGTTGGATGCAATTTTACCTCCCGCAGTTGATATCACATAAGATGATTTGGTATGGTACGATTTTAGTCCGCATTTCACATGAAATCTTGTGCTTATAAACTATGTGTTGCCCCAGAATCAAACAATATCACAGCAGGTTGAGTGCAGATAGGGAAGGTACCAGTCATGTCTGGGGCTCCCTCGGGTAGGTCGGCCAAAGTGGTGTAGTTGAGCCGTCCTTGCCGAACCTGCACACGTTGTTGCTGCTTGCCCTTGCCTTGCTGATTTCCCGGGCGCTGGTTCTGCTGCTTGTTCTGCGGGCAATCCTTGATAAAGTGATCTTTACTTCCACACTTGAAGCACTGATAGCCGGCTCCAGGGCGAGCTGGCTGCTGTGCATTCGGCCTTGGCGCTTGCTGCTGCTGCGGCGGTGGAGGGAAACGGGGCGCGTTAGGGTGTGGCGGCCTAGCAACCCATCCACCTCCCTGAGGTGCCCTGGACTGTCCTTGCGGTGCAGCCGGGGGAACCAAACGGAATCTCGGCGGTTGCGCGCTCGAAGGTCCACCGGGAGTCTTCCTCTTCTTCTCCGCCTTGTGCACCATATTGGCGTCCACCTGGGCGATGGCAAGGTTCACAAGGTCGCCATATGTGGCTGCACGGGTGGTGGCCAACTGTGCCTTCAACTTGGTGTTAAGGCCACGTCGGAACCTTTCCAGCTTCTTCTCGTCGGAGTCGGCGTGATGACCCGCATATGGGCACAGACCATTGAAGGCCTGGGCGTACTGGAGCACTGTGCGGGTACCCTGGGTCAGCGCCAAAAATTCATTCAACTTCCGCTCTACCAGACCGGCCGGAATGTGATGAGCCTTGAATGCAGCCTTGAACTCATCCCATTCAACCACATGACCCTCCTGCTGCAGGGCCAGGTAGTTCTCCCACCAAAGGAGAGCTGGGCCGCGGAGCTGCTGCGCCGCGAACACGACCTTGCGGTTGGAGGTGCAAGGCGTCGCCAGGATGGTGAACTTGGACTCGATGGCTCGAATCCAGGTATCGGCCTCCAAGGGCTCATCGGCTCGTGAGAATATCGGCGGGTGTGTTGCCAGAAATCCTCATATCTGGCCACCTGAGGCTGAGGGGCCCGCTGACCTCCCTGCTGAAGCATCTGCTGCTGCATCATTTGCTGCTGATGCTGCAGGTTCCGGAGAATCTCCGTTTGCGTGGCATACAGCTGCTGCCACGTCGGAGGTTGCTGCGGTGGAGGAGGTGGCGGCGGCTGTTGCTGCCCCTCTGGCCCCTGCTGGTTAGCGTTGGAGCCACTAGCGTCATGACCGCTGCGGGTGATTGCCATCTGCAGTAGGTACCTGTATTAGCCATATTTCATAAGCTTGCATAATGAATGACAAGATAGAACGTGACAATATATTGAAGTGTACTGCGCAGAATGACAAGTCGGCACGCAGTTCGGAAGAAAAATCATATCTTCCAACAGGAAACAAGTCAAATGCTCCAATTCGGTCAGTAGCTCGAAAATTTCGTGCTCTACAACTTTCATGTTGGGCTCGGATTCAAATTCGGACTGGAACTAAGCCGAAAAATTCAATCTTTAGCTCTCTGCGTTTGCTGTTTCTCAGCAGGCCGAGCTGTAGTGTTTCGGTTGCCATTTTTATTTCGCTTAACCAATAGGGTTGCAATTTGGTAATCATTTTGTTTGACAAATTCCAAACAACTTTGTAGTTCACATCACAGCCCAGAAATGAATGGAAAACCCATCAATAATTAAAACAAGGTTAGCTGCAGAATGTTTTCAACACAGCTATTACAACTTCATCAAGTTTTGATTACAAAACCACATCATTAAATTACATTGCCACCAAAAGATAACAAGGGGAGCTCAACTCCATCTAGCCTATTACAACATGAAGCCAAAATTTAGGCCTAGCGGAGGAGTAAACTTGCTACTACCACTCTAAAATCATCTAGGTTGTTAGCGGTAGCCTCGCTGCCCATAGGTGAAGGTGGAGCTGGAAGGGGCGGCATGTCATCCTCGGTGTCCATGTCGGAATCAGGGGCCTCTCCTTCACCATCCCCTCCTTCTTGCTCAAGAAGGTGCTGAGCGTCATGGGCGGCTAGCATAGCATTTGCATGCTCCAAGGTACCGTGTACCTTCTCAAGCTCATCCCTTGTTTGTGCTAACTCATTTTGGGTGTTGTTGTGCGCAATGTGGAGGTCATTCAATTGCCTCTCCAAGTCAGCAATCATGGCATCTCTAGTGGTCACCTCAATGGACAATGAGGTGCTCTCAACCCCTATGTCACGGGCACGGGCGGACATGTCCATAGCAAGATTGAGCATCTCGCTCTGCGACCGTCCAAGAAGTGCCTGCAAACGGTGATAGGCTCGTATCCACCTCATCATCAAGGCGGCTGCAGCGACGGGTTCTCCGCCATCCTCAAAGGGGAGCTAAGGTAGCGTCTCATCCAATGGGGATCATCCGGCTGGGTCGGTGGGAACAACCCCAGTAACTGGTGCTCTACCAACTCCTGGTTCTGAGCCACAAAAGAGCTAATGCCATTCAAGGCAGCTAGCTCGCACGTCGTCTCCATGTGTGTCCATGCACTTCCACCGTCCAAGTGGGGGAGCTAGGACACGGTGGGTGGCGATATACCACCAAACGCACATGGGAACGAGTCACACCGCGGTCTCGGATGATAGTCCTCTCATACTGTGGCGGTGTAGGGTAGTCAAGCGCCTGTTAAAACCGACCACAAGATGCTAGGGAAGCCTTCCCATCCCAAGCAATCAGAGAAGGACATGTCGTTGGGGTAGCTGGCCAGGTCAGCGAGGGCGTCCATTCTGAACCAAAAGAAAAAGGGCAAGGGTGAGAACCGGTTAGCGCCAAAGAAAACAAAAGCAGATTCTGGACAGTGTAATAAAAATTACAAAACTCGAAATCTACAAGCTCAAAAATTCTCAGCTTTGGCCAGGACATTGTTTAAGTAATTCCTAACAAGTTTCATGTTGGAGGTTTGAGCAGAAACTGTCGTTAAGATGGTGTAAAAATTCAATTTTTATCTCACTGTCCCCAAAAATTTTCAGCAGACAGGGGGTTGCCATTTTTAGCATAACTCCAGTTTTACTGAACCATTTTCGTTGAAATTTCTACAGCATATACTTCATAATATTTGTGACAACTTTCATGTTGAACACTATTTCATTTGACAGAGTTTTCAGTTTCGAATTAAGGGTGCAAACAGACTGGTCTCAGCAGGATTTTGGGTTGTGATTTCGATTTTGATGGCGGTTCAATTTGGTCACTTATTAAAATTCAATGTTAATTCAGTGAGATGCAAAGAATGAGCGGCCTATTCGTTCTCAGCCAACACACATGCCAATAAACTTTTGGCCTACGAAGTTAGTGCCGGTGGCTAGGCAATATCCGTCTCTCCCTATATTATCTAGCCGAACTTTCTAACCGTTTCACATACGAATTCGCGGTTAGTGTACCTGCAGAAAATTCCATTCCAGAGCATGTATAATCAACCTTTCGTGCCAGCACTCACGAAAGCGTCTCCATTCATTACCACCCGCTATAGAGGTGGCACCCGAACGTTTAACATTGAACAGGCAATGTTCATATGTTACCAAGGCAACATATTGACAGTTTCATACGCTATTGAAATAGCGTATTGACTTTGTGCCGCCATCATATTTGCATATGATGCCGTGGTACGCTACAGCAATCGCCGTACCTTGCGCCCACCATGCTATTCTAGTTTCATACGCCGTCACAGCGTATTGACTATGTCGCCACTATATTTTCATATAGTGCCGTGGTACGTTACAGCAATCGCCGTACCTTGCGTCCACCATTGCGTAAAGTAAATGACAGAATGAAATGTGCTGGAAGTCAGTATAATATACTATTTGCCACCTATCATATCGTGATCCCTTAACCCACATAGGCTTCACACTCTAGGTAACATCCTTAACGGTCCTATTAATAACCTTCCTTCGCAAAGCGCGTCGGAAGCACGAGTTGGCAAATTTTTATTCAAAAATGTTTAATAAAAGTTTGTTGCTCTCTCCGGTGCGCTGCTTCGGCTCTAATGCCAGCTGTGGCGGACCACTCCGAAATTATTCCAAGTTAAGTACCTCGGGACCACTAATCAAGTAGTCAGGCACTTAATTCGGAATAAGCTGGAGTGCCGTCGGATTAAACCCGATTAACCACGTTCTTTTCTCGATCGAAACAACAGCACGCCCACACGAAGGTGAGTTCCAGAGATTACAACATTCCACAAATTGACATACATAAATAGAATCTCAAATTATTACAAACCAAGTTCAAATTTAAATCAGAGTATAAAAGTCTTGTACTCAGAAGTTACCCTCGCGTAAAATCTCATCACACATCTAGACAATGAGAGCTTTTGCTGGTTGGTTGTTTGCCAAAAGGCAACTAAAAGTAGGTCCTTGCTTTCAAGTTTTAGCATCTCATATTCCTATTAAATTTAACCATTCTAGATAGCATCCTCTCTAAGCATACAATGATGCTAAACAATTAATCATACAAACAAGGTTATCAATCTGCAAGGTTCCACTTGATACGCAATGTAGCAAGCGGTCAAAGCAGTCTTCATTAACCGCGAGAAGCGGAAATTCGAACCGAATTTTCTGCACCTGCCAGGGAAACCCAACATACACGGATACTATGCTTGCTATAAAAGGTACAAGCGTTTCCCAACCTTTCCCATCGATCCACAATTCGGAACCGGGTCCATTTCCTAGGATAAAGGTTTACTGCTTCACTCACAGTCTCACGCATATATCCACAAGTGTACGGCAGGGGAAACAAAGTTTCCAAGGA